>JANHZU010009314.1:0-14625 GCA_032468055.1 Acrochordus granulatus | reverse complement strand
GTAATTATACCTTCCTTGTCACCATGGCTACAGATACCTTAGAAAATTATACACCAGCCCTGCATGGCTTGAGAAGGATGTGGTTAAGAGGAGGCAGGGAGGGTTTTGCTCCACATCAGCACTCCTGGTCTCCAGCCTCAGAGAGCCCATCTCCCCTTGAGCTGACCGACCCCTTGAATGGCTGAGATTCAAGGGGTGACTATCTGGCACACGCCCCATCCTGACCACCTGGCAATTGAGGTTTCTCACAGGTAGGAAAAGGTGCCCTAAGGAGCAGAATGGCCAGCCCTGGTATTGTGGTGGTGCTAAGAGGCCTTCTCAGGCCACGAGGGTCCTCATGCCCTGGATGGTCCTCATGCCCTGGATGCAGTGGAAGAGGCTGAGAAGGAGCCAAGCCTTGGAGGTCCACCTGGTGGACACCTTCCCTACCTTCAGGGTCTCCATGCCTCCATGGTTGTTTCTCACCTGAGTTCTATTTTCTCAGGTTTCTCTTTTGGATCTCACCCAAACAGATATACCTTGAGCATCCTTCTTCCCTGCACAAGGATGTGAACCCTCCACCTGGTCCAAAGGTCTGTGAATGGCCCTTGCTATCTCTAACCAAGCCAACCTCCTTTTTCCTCCAGCTGCCCTGGACATCTCCCACATGCAGCAACTCAGCCAGTCAGTAAAATGGGAGAATGTGTGAGTAAACGGTCAGCGTGGGCTGGGAGGCTGCCCTGACAAAGCAGCAAGACTTTGGAAAGTCACACACTTAGGGACACAAGATGAAAAAAGGGCCAGGAATATTTTCCAAATCAATCTAGAAATGTTCATCTTTAAGTATCTCCAGTGCTTGGCAAGGAATGCACGAGATTTATTTTCCAACAGAGAGCAGTAGATCCCAATCAAAAGTAGGCTTTTGAAACCCCAGACACCGTGTGTGAGAGAAGAGCGACTTTGGAGAGTATAGGAGATAATAATCGCTGGCTGACAGGAATTTATTTGCATTCCTATAAATCTGCACCCCTAGCCCGCTTTCAGCAGTCCTAACAGCCTGGCGCTCATGCTTTCCTGATCAACGATAGATCATGCGGCGCCAGCCTTGCCTCGCTTCACTTTTCAAAGGACGGTGGTATCCATCAGGGGGAGGGGAACTGTAACAGCAGCTGGCAGCGGCCATGCACAAATACGGAGAGGCCACAAATTCACAAGCAGCACCAGATGTTGCTTGCCCTCCTGGGAGGCATCGTTGGGCAGTGACGAGGGTCTCCGTTGGGGGCATGGGATTCACTGCCCACTTCTGGGAGTTTGGCCTTTGATAAAGTGGTGTGATGCTGAGGGTGTCTCTTTGGAAAAGAAGCTTGGAAGATCTCGCGCACTTCCCTTCAGAACCTATGTGCCTTTCAGCAAGGACTGGAAACTCGATGAAAAACGCATGCTGAGATTTTTCCAGCCCTGCATCCATCTTATGTGGAAGGAGCAAAGTGGACTTCCTGGCAAACTGTAAGAACATGGTTTCCTTCTCCTCTGCCATGGTCTGTTCCTAATTGAAGTCCCATATCCACTTCTGGGCCTACCGAGCCCTACAAGTTAAAGCACCTGGAATGCTTAGCCAGAAGAAACAGGTATGGATCAGAACCAGTCAGTTAAAATGACAAGAAAGGCAGTTCAGGCTGGGCTTCCCTGGAGATGAGGCTGGAGGGTCCCCTGTCAGAGACTCTTGAGCGCAGGGGGTGCATTAGGTGACCTCCTAAATCCTCCGCAACCTTATGATTTCCTCCTTTGCCCGGCTTCATATCATCTCCTGCCCTCTACCTGGAAAACCGAGACAGCAGACTAAATCTAACCTGCTCTTGAGACTGGCAGATTGCAATACTTCAGATTGAACAAGCCACTGCCACAGAATAAAATGTTGCAGTCAGCTCCGTGGAAATCATTCTTGTCCCATTTTCCCCTCTGAATAGGGAGCCAAGGCAGGCTTCGCTTCTGTGACTTGCATCCTTCCAGTGCCCTCTTCTGGTAAGGGTGGTGGGACCCGCAGCCAGCGCCTCCCCTCCTCGGTGCAGGATTTCAGGGCCGGGAAGTAACTGGCAAAGGGGAGTCCTGCTTCTCCCTGAGGTCTAGTCCTCTCCAGGCTCAAACCTTCCAGCCCAGCTTGGCCAGGACTAACCCCACGCAAAGCAAACACGAGTCTGAACGAGGCCCAAGGCATCGCAGGCCATTTCAGCTACCGGAAGCGTAGCAGCATGGAATTAACCCCCAGATATGTTGCTTGATCAAACTTTCAAGAGATTTTGGCCATAGGACATGTCCAGGATGAAGGTCTCCAAGCGATGGTGCGAAATGCCTTCACCATTTGGGTGACGGTTAATCCTGGGGCTTTGTAATGTAGCAAGAAGAGCGCAGAGGAGCCGCTGCCCCCCTCTGTTGCACAGCAATGGAGCGCTCCTCTCTGGAATAAGCAGAGAGCAACATATCGTTTTCAATAATTTAATTGCAGAGTCCCTGAGGAAGGACGTATGTTGGAAACGCTGCATAGGAACGTAGACACCAGCTTGGAGATCCATCAGCCACTGGTGAGCTCCTGCGGCTTTGCTTTCCATCCCATCTTTCTGGCTGCATGCAAGCATTTGTGTTCCCCCGCCATCCGTGTTGGCAAATGGTGCACATTTTGTGGTAGGATCACGAAGAGGGGAGCTGCACGCCCATGCAGCCGCTTCATACCTAGGGGCTGGATTTCACCCCTCTGCTGCCCGGGTTGCATTTTAAAATCCTTCCTGGAAAGCAGAGTGAGATCTCCGAGGGACTGGCTTGCGGCTTTCCCATTGCTGCACTCGAATCAGCGAGCAATCGTCCTGCGGAGACTTTATTAGTGCTCCAAGCAGGTGCATTGCTCAGGGCTTCACCCGGCCTCTAAGGCAGGTCGTGGTGACTGATCCGATCCGGTGCTGGCGGTTGGCACCTCCTTGCAGTGGGGAAAATGGGCAGGTTGCGTGCCTTCTCTCTGGACCGCCGATCCTTAGTCACCACTCCAATGCTGGGCTCTTTCAGAGCAGATTCAGGACACCATTTATGTATATATGATGACATGTGGGGAGGGGGAAAGTGTTCTTTCCCCAGAATGCCTCAGGCCCAGTGCCATTTTTCAGGAAAAAGAGTTAACAGCTGCCAGGTCAGGGCTCTGGCCGAGTGGGTTCCCTCTGGCCCGGCTGGGAAGAGCTGCCTTTCCTCCGCTGGCAAAGAGAGTCGTGACGGGGAGACGGGGCTGCCTCTCCACAAAGCCGCGTGCACAAGTCCCCTGCAGCCCAGTGGCTGCCGTTGCCAAAAGGCTCGGCGGGAGCGTGCCTGTCCGCCCCCCTTGGTGCCTTTTCTCTCACTGGTTCGTCCGTATTCAGAATGCACCAAACTGGAGAAAAAGGCACAGCACGGCAGAGAAACGAAATCTGGTCACCATGGCAACTGAAGTTGGGAAGAAGAGATGGAAATCAATGTCACCTCCGCGGCGGCGGTGGCGGCAGCTGGGAGCGGAAGCAGGCTGGCAGCAGCGGGCACGGCCTGGCGCTGGAAAGGAGGGCAAGGGTGGGAACGGCTGGTGGTTGCCCTTTGCACCTACGAAGTGGCCGCGGGGCTGGAGAAGGGAAGGGAAGGGAAGGGGGCTAAGATCTCTGGCATCAGGACCATGGGCACTGGCTGATGCAGGAGAATGGGTGTCTGGGGGAACCAGGACTGCCTGCCCACCGGAACTGCCTGACACGAGAGGCAAGGGACAAGACTCGGTCTGTGAGAAGCAAGAAACCTGATTCTTCTGGCGGAAGGCCACTGCCCAGCACTTCCGGGTTGGACCAAATGCACCCTGCGGGCGTAACCTCCAACCCAAAAGTGTAGCCCAATACAGCGAGGGCGCTAGCCAGAACTAAACGTGTCTACAGCAAACAGGCACAGGAGATTCCAAAAGCACCAACCCACCCAGCAGAACGGGGTGAGCACGGTCACATTTCGCAGCCGTGGCCCCTCTGGAGGGCCCTGCATTCTCCCACACGCACACCGTTCAGTGCTCCTGCATTTTCAGACCCATGATCCGCAGCGGAGGCTCGCCAGATGAAGGAGCTTGTCCTGCCAAGGTAGGATTTCTTCAGCCCAGGTGGTTGGCGTCTCTGGCCACCTGGCCTCATTTATGGGAAGCGGGAGAGGATCTGCTTCCCACTGAGGCTGGGGATTTTGGTTGGGCCTCGCCTCCGGTGGGCGAGGGTCTCCTTCCTCTCTTCTCATCACATTGGCCGACTCAACCACTCAGTCCTCCAGAATGATTTGCATGCAGTTTGTTGCTGGCACCGGGACTTTTTATCCAAAACTCTGCAGCTGCTGACAGTTCAACGATAATCACTTTGCTGCTCATGTATCATAGGAGGTAACGCGCCTATTAACCATTCAATACCCGTAAGGGTTTTTTTTGCTTTAAAAAAAGCCAGGGAGAAGGGAATCGTCTACAGACACAAATTATAGTAATTCTCCCTTCTGGTTCAAGCGGTTTAGTAAACAATTAGGTTTCAATTAAAGATCAAGGGCTCCCACCGCAGAGAACAGCAGTTCGCTCTTCCTGCTCTCCGTGAGGCAGAAAATCCTCTTGAAGAAAAGGATACCATTAAAATATAATTTATTTAGAGGCAGTGGGTGGGTGGGGAAGTGATGGAGAGCTGTGGGGGGGAATAGCATTAACCTCCTTTCAGGCCACACGCAACTTGGCCTGGCTTCCTTGCACTGATGGTGCAAGGAACGGCTCTCCTGCTCCCAGGGCTCACAAACGGGCTTCCAGGAAGTGAAGTCGGGGCAGGGGCCACGCGAGAAGAGAAGAGCCTCGAGAAGGCCACTCAGGGGAATGCCAAGGGACAGCCCAGACTTCTGGGCATGGAAAGTCCCAGGTCGCTGGAGCCAATTCTTTGCAGGCACCACCGCGAGGGCTCAGGATGGATGCGGCTGGAGGGGGTGCCAGGCAGCCTCACCCATGGCTCTGCCAGCCGGGAATTGTGAGGACCACAGCCTGCCCAGCGCAGCCCGATCCGGCTCCCAAGGGCCCAGGATCGCGTCCCCGTGCCCCCAAAGCCAGCCGGTTTTGGTACGTTATCACGGTCCTTGCTTGGTTTCTAAACAAGCCTTTTCTCTGTTTTGTGCACTTTCTGAAGTTAAAATAAAGCGATGTGGTGAAGCAGTCAGGGGATTTCTCCTCCTCTCCTGCTTCTCAAGGGCAGCGTTTCCTTCCAGCCCCTCAATGCCAGGCAAAGAGCAAAAATTGCTCATCTTCATGCAAGCAGCCTGCCAGCCCACCCCCCATCTATCCCTGACCAAACAGAAATAATGGCCTCAGCAGTCAAGAAGACAATGGACTCTTTCCATCAGGATGGAAAGCCACTCTCGGGTGGATTGTTTCTTCGAGCGAAAAACAATGAAAAATTGGGGCCGTGGGAAGGTAGCTGGTGGGGGAAGGAAACTTCTGCTCTCCCAGAGCAGTGAGGAACTCGATAAAAATGTATTTTGACAGATTTTGCGGGACCAGCTGGGCTGGCAAATCCCATTTGCTGGCTTTGGGTTGCTCAGGTAGCTCCTCCTTTGGAGGCCAGGAGGCAATTGCACCTGAGTTATAAGGCTCTACCCTCCCGATGCCTTCCAGCAGCACCAAATACATTCTCCTGTGGAACTTCCTGCCACTTGAGAAGGCCATGAGAGAGAGGAGGGCTGGCTCTGAGCATCGGTGGGCTGCCTGACTGGCTGGCCCCATAGCTAGGCAGCCCCCTCTGAACAGATGCTGTCACAATGTCTCTTTAATGTCCAGCTGTTTGGAGAAACAATTAAAGGGGAGCAGAGAATGCCCTGCCTCCCACCCACCTTGACTTTCCTCTTCCTCAGCAGCTCTTCTGCAATTTGACTGAGGTCAACCCTGGTTCAACCCGAGAATCAGATGCTCTGCTGGTCCACTGAGACTTTGGTGCCTACCGCTCCCGCCCGGGGTGGCTGAGGGCAAGGGACTCTGCGAGGTGAGTCCAGAGCATCTGAAGAGCTCCAGCGTGGAAGCTCCACACTTCCACCCTGGAATGACCCTTTTGCCAAAGTCCCTTTTGAAGATTTCACCCCCACCACCCACCAGCACCCAAGTCTGGTCCTCATGGAGAATAAAGTTCTCCTGCATTTGCTAACGGGGCTCAGAGGCTCAGACACCCTCTGTCCCTGGGCCTCCTGCCTGTCAGGCTCCTTTTCCTAGGATCCCCACCTAGAGGTACCCAGAACATGTGCAGAGGGCAAAAAAGGGGACTCACCGTGACACGGAAGGGGGTGGTGGCTGCCAGCTCCATGCTGGGGTTCTTCTCCAGCGCCCCACCCGGCATGCCACGTCTCTGCCCAGTCCTTTCCGGCGGAGAATCTACAAACGACACAAAAAGATATTGAGGGTGGCAGAGAAAACGGAGTGACTGTTGCTCCCTGCAAGGGGCCCATCCCAGAAGGCTCTTGGAAGCACAGGAAGAGCCTCTTGCCCCATCTCTTTCTGCCAGCGAGGGGTTAAAGTGGATTCACACCCACCGGTGAGAAATACGATCCCTGAGCTTCACAACATTGCCTTCCCTTGCGCACACGATTTGGGGGGAACTAAGAGGGTCCCACTTAAGTCATGCTCAGAATGGCATTACAGGAAATCTGGTGGCCCGAGGTATCTTTTGCAGGCTGCAGAAAGAAGCGGATTTAATCTGCCCAGCAGAGAAGGAAAGAAGGCAGGGTGGATGTAACCCCCTGCAAGTTGGTGGTGCAAACATCTGCAGGATGAGATCCAGCTGGTGGACAACAGCTGTCCGTTCCCTGCCTTCCATGCTTTGGATAGAGGAAAACGACCCCTGAATACTGCCCCAAATGTGTTCTCTCTCCAGTTAGGTGTCTATTAGCCGAATGGCTGCGAGATTACAGAATGCTTAAATGTTCACAACTGTTGAGGTGGCAACTCAGGCGGAAAATAAGTGTAAAGTAGCTGGAAGGCCTGCAGGCTGGATGTAGACAAAGAATAAAAGATGACATTTTTGCAATACAAAGCACAGAAAGAGAGAGCCGGCCTTCCGACTGTTTTCCAGCTCTTTGTGATGACTCACAGGTCTGTCATTTCCAGAAAATCAGGCACCTGACTTAGCAAAGCTTCCCAAATTCTCCTCATCTGAACTCCCTGGGCTTCAGAGTTTCAGGCTGCTCCTTTCTTCCCTCAATGGAAGACTTTTCATGCAACGTACCTGACAGCTGGCACAAAACATGATTTGGACAGGTCACCATTGAGACTGATCCAGGAACGCCTTTATGAGAACCTCTCCTTCCGATTTTAACTCTGCCCGTTGATCTTGTGTGGAGAATGAAGTGAGAACGGGAGAGGCCTGGAAGCGAGACCTGTTCCGACTGTCTGGTTTTATTAAAAGGCGTCAGCTTTCGGGAGCTGCCGCTCACAGAAGTGGATGCTTCTTAAGAACATTTGTTGGTCAGAAAAGGTGCTTTCAGGCTTCTTCTGACTTTCGCCACGCGGTTTAACAAGGTTATCCTCCTGCACTGCTTTACTCGAGAGTAAGTCCTACAAAACCAACCGTCCACTGCTGGAATTAAAGCACCCTTCGATTCTGAAGGCCACCAGAATGTACAAGGGGAGAAACCCAGGCGCTGGAGTGGCGCGTGCTGATTCCTGCCACATTCCCAGCAGTGTGGAAGAGAGTCGTGAACCTCCCGCAGCAGAAGCACCAGTTTCTTGTGCATCAGAGGTGTTAGCTGTGCACCCAGGCGCCACTCTCGCGTCTCGGAAGGCATCGCTGCTCGGAAATTACATTCCGGCTACGCCACTTGAAAGCGAGCAGCTTCAATCTGGCCGAGGCACACGTGCGCAGGAGGGGCTTTGTGGGGCTCAGCGGCAGAGCAGCGAGGAGGGGACCGGGCTTCGCTTTCTGCCTCTGAGCCGAGCCAGCCTCCGAGCGGGAAGACTTCTCCGATCTCAGTGACTGCGTCACTTCATCCCCTCTCCCCAGGCAGTGGAATTTGCTAGTTTCCAAGGTGCCTGTGTGTCATTATGGAAGTTTTAAGTTAATATCGGGTCACTGAGGCGTCGAGGGATGCTGCACACCACCCTTGACCTGAGCTCCCGAATCCATCAGTGTCTGGAGCCAAGACGTGGATAAACGAATGTGCCGAATTCCTATGAAAGGCGAGAGAGGGGTCTGCGTGCTTCCAGGTGGAGAGGAGATGAGGGACTGCAGGGACGACTCACCCTCTTCTGCAGCCAGAGTCCCATCTCTGGGCCTTGGGGGCTGATATCCAACTCAGGGGAGCGTCTGGTTGTTGCCCCCAACTCTAAGGACAAAAGAGCTGGGATTTACGCGCAGCAGCGGCAGTTGTTGGACACCACAGAGGTCTGCAGGCCGCGCAAGGGCCATCCTACTTTGCAGGGGGTTGTAGGTGGCCTAGGGAGCCCGAGGCATCTGTTGGGGTCTACCGCCATCCTCCGGGCAGAAAGCTCACAGACACACCGGCTAGCTGGAGTCATTTCTCGGGTGAAAATTAGGAGCTGTGCATGCCAAAGATTCAAGGCCTCTGCACAAACCTACACAGATCTGCACAGCAGATTTCAAATTCTAGGATTTTTCTCCTGCTTCTTGAAGTACAAATATGTTGTGGCCTGGACAAACCATGGAGCCTGGTTTGTGCCTTACCCCCTTTGTTCCTGAAGCTGCAGCTACAGCAATGCAATTGCTAAGCAAACCAACGCACGCTCAGGCTTTGCACAGACATACCAGGTCAGGCTTGGCCCCTCTTTCCTGCCTTGGAAATTATCCTCCTTCAAACCGGGTTTTAAAACTAAACATACCAAACAGGGGCGCCCCTGTCCTTCCATTTCTAGAAAAGCCACCAGCTGGGAAGCCAAGCTGTGGCATACCAAGATGTTGCAGCAGCATGTGATTGATGCTAACAATTAACATTTCCAAGTACCACTTTGGGTTTCCAAAGACAGGTACTCAATGCTTGAAAAGGCTTATTTCCTGCACCTTAATGACAAGACTTAGTCCACCTTGGTAATCCAAGGATGTACCTTTGACAGCGCAAACCCCTTTGAGTAAGAAGTGACAATACGTTGGTCTGGGTGGTTTTGCAGCTGCTGCACTGTGAGCCTCCATGTCCAGAGGCAGTCCACCTCCAATTCCAAACTGCTGCAAACAGGTGTGCGTGACAGCCTCTAAGTGTGAGCCAGCAAATATTAAAAAAAAACACAGGCAACCTCCTAACTTTCTCCCTTCCTTCTTGCCAAGCACCATTACTTTGTTGGGGGGGTATGTTCCCAAGAAGCATTTTTAATTGTTTTCTCCCCGAGGAATGGAAACCTTTTCATCTGGGAAATGTTTGCTATCTCCCCTTTCAGATTAGCAACATTTTTAACTTTCTATCTTTTTTTGCTTAAGAGCCAGGCAACATTTTACAAACTTTGCTAAACAATGCGAAGCAAACAAACAACCCAAAAAAGTAAAAATATATCCAGAAAGACCAAACAAACTGAAAAAGAAACAGGCTTGTTTTTGTTTGAAAAACAAAAAGTAATTTTTCAGAAAAGAGAAACCAAGAAAGGATTGTTGGTTTCCCTGGGGACCCTCCTGGATTCTTGCTTAGCCCAGGGGTGGGAGTCTGATGTGGGGGGGGCTTGACTTCAGGGGATAAAGGGAGATGTGGCCCAGACATCAAATGCTGCCCACATGGCAGATGGGGCTTTTGACTGGCAAAGTGGCAAGGGGAAGAGTTGGACCCGCTCCCAATTCTTCCTTGAAGCATTTCTGACCAGGAGATTCCCCCTCCCAGCCCCAGAGGTGCCCCAGAGCATCAGGTGCCTGCAGAGGCAGCTGTGTGTGGCTATCTGTTCTTAGAGGCCACCGAGAAGACAATGCCAGCCCAGCAGGAAGGGAATGCCAACTTCTGCAAAATTCACCCTGCTCAAAAGGTGCCCCTGAAGGAATGACTCACCAAAAGGGAAGCAGCGCCAATCAGAAACCCACGTGCCATGACCAGCTGGGCAGCTTTGAAGAGAACCTCGGGTTGGAAAAGGGTGACCTCATTGGGTGAGGAAGGGGGTTCCAGGCTCAGCTGTGGAAGGCCAATGGAGGGTGGCGGAGGACAGGCAGCCCTGGGAAAATCCAGGAATTGGAAGGAAAGGCCTGGACCTTGAGGGTCCTGGAGCAACTCAGGGAGACTGGGAGCCAGAGGAGGTGAGAAAGGCTGGGGCACCAGGCAGCACATACACAGGCACCCCAATTCTCTTCCAATTCTGCCTGCCCAATGAAAACTGGTCTCTTCCGTCATCTGATACCTCCCTTCTGGGCAACCCATTGGCAGAAGGGTTTGACACCCTCTGTTCTCTTTAAAAGGGGGGCGGAGCTTCTGCAGAACCAGGTGGAACTGGATTTACTTGTCTGCCTTGGACACACCCCCACCCACCAAAAGAACTGCATCACCTCAAGTGAGTTCAGGTGCTTCGCTCTGAAGTGTCACCTGGGCAGTTCTGGGCTGCAAACAAAAACAAGCAAAGGAAAGGAGGAGGTTCTTTTGGAAAGAGTTTGTGCTTGGCACATTTACAGGAACTGTGCAGGGGAAAAAGGGCTGGTGGGAAAAAATGTGATCCTGTTTCCTCTTCCTGGGTGGAGAACTTTCTTTGCAAGTTCACAAATCTCAGCAGCACCTTTTTTATGACAGATATCGAGGGAAGGATCTTTATTGCAAATTGCCCTGTGGCAAGTGAATTTGTTGCCCATTCTGTGGAAACCTCCCATGGAAACATCTGAGCTGGAGGAAGGAGCAAACTCTTTTTGCAGATTTTGATCTTTTCTGGTCATTCTGCATTTCTTTAAACTCCATATGGATATCTCTAAGCATTGCTGATCCCATTTCCCACTCCAAGCATATTTTTGTTGCGTGATGTCCTGCTTATATGCAACTCCCAATAAACAGTTTCCATTAAAACACTTCTTGCAGATTTTGATTAGCAAACTGCCTTTGGAAAGTGCAGCAAAGTGATAAACAACCATCTAAACATTGTTTCTGGTTTGGAAGGTGAAATGCTAACAAATCTCTCTCCCAGCTGTAACTGAAGTCAAGTTCAGACAGGAGAGCAATCCTGCCAAGCCACACCTGGGAAACGTTTGTTTACATTCCCAGCATCGGAATGAAATCCAGCACCATTTAAGATTTCCTAAAAGAATCTGGGCAACCTCCTTTCTCGTTCTCCCCCCTGTCAAATGACCTTACTGGGATCAGGGCTTTCAAGACACCCATCCACCCATTCCAGAGGCCTTTCACACCATTTATTTCCTCCTTCCTGGAATGCAGATTGCCAAGCCAGATTGCTCCAGATTCCAGAGGAAATGAGGTCTGTGTCTCACCAGACGGGCACCTGCTCCAAACTTGCACAAGGGCAGAGATTGGAGGAAGCTGGAGTCTCCTCCTGTTCCCCCCCCGAACAAAATTTATTCTTAAAACCTTCTCTGATTTCCACCCAAGAGGAGCCCTCATATTGTGGGTCTCTCCAAAGCTGAAAGCTCTGCCTGAAAGCTGCAAGGGATGATGAGGAGACAGGAGGGAAGGCCAGACCACACTGAGCAGCCCCCTCCTCTCCTCTGGAGTCGATCTCAGAGGGCAGGACCGGGCAGAGCAGTCCAGGCAAGCAAACAGCTGTCATGCTGCAAAAGATGGGGAGCAGCAATACCTACACAGAATAGATCTCTTTCTGTTCCACTCCTCTAGCCTCACTGGAAACCCATAATGCAGGATCTCTGAATCCAACCAGCCAAGCTTCTAGTTCTGTGGAAGGCTGGAGAATGAATAAGCATGGGGCAGAGGGGCTTATCATTCCAGAAGATGGACAGGAGAAATTTTGCAAATACAGGAACTCTTATGCCTTGTGTGACTGACTCTATCTCTTTTCAATTTGATGGGAAGCCAAGTTGTTTGCCCACTAAAACCTGGGCAGCTGCTCTCCTCCTGGAGAGAAAAGGAGATCTTTTCTAAACCACCCCCAACCTGCTCCCCATGAGAACAAAACTCCAAGCCAAGGTGGGTGGGGGTCCCAGCAGTCGAAGCTTGATGCAGCGTCTTGCTTTCACCATTGATCTTCTGGGATCTGCCCAGCCAGATGTGTCCCTTCCACTCAGCTAGCTGCCACCACCTGCCACGTTTTCTTCCTTCCCAGCCCTCAAAGTCAGATCTTTTTGGCCTCCTGTGCAGATGAATCTGAGCCAAGACCATGCCAATGGCCTAATTCATCTTGCTAATGAAGGACTGTGACTTGAACATCTGTTTTCTCCCCTGCAGTTGGGAGGGGAATGATTTAAAAAATGATCAAAGCTCTCAGCCCATCACACTTCCCCCTCTACCTACCATAGGACAAGTGGACGGAGGTTTTGACAGCAAGGACCAGGCTTGATCCTTGGCCAGCTGGAAGGAGTTTGAGTTCCTTCAAACTAGAGTTTTCTAGTTTGGCTCTCCCAACTGGAAAGGAGAAAGGCCACTGGTGAACTTCAGTTATCTGCTGAGGTGGGAATCCTACTTGTTCTCCTGCTTTCCACCATGATGCAAATTCTAAGCAAGAGATGCCATGGCACTGCTGGACCTGGAAATTAGACTCCTGGGCACTGGAGGCTGGCAACGTTCAGGCCAGGGGACCACCAAGTCTCTCTGCTCTGCAACCCTGGCAACTCAGCATGTCCAAACTGACTTTGAAAGACTTGGACTCTGAAGAGGGCCTCCCCATCCTTCTAGGAAGAGCTCAACCCCTTGGCATTCTGCTGGAGCTCTCTGAGGGTCTGCATGCTGCCTACGATTGCTGGACGGTCCCTTCAACACTATCCTGTTCAGAGCAGCAAAGGTGGATGGGGAAGAAAGGGAAACTGGGTTAACTTCCAAACTCTTCATTCAGTTGCCATAGATACTACTTAATCATCAGAGATTAATACTACCAGTTGCTGTGGCAACCCAAAGGCCCAGGAAGTATCCCCAACGCAATGGTGAGGGGACAGGTCTTTTTGGCCAGTTTGTGGGTCTCCTTGCTTTTGGGGGGTGGGATGGTCCTATTGTGGAGGAGAGTGCTGGACCCAGTTTTAGCACTGCCTCTTCTACTCTCTTTGGTAGAGCAGAGCATCAAAAAGACTTCTTAAAAGTGAAAGAACCTGATGATAACAGTATGAACCAAACCTTTTAATCTACTGAGACCTTGTTTTCAGTTCTCTGAGGCCAGGCCAAGGGAAAGCCGCAACCCTCTCCTGTCCCCTCTTCCCTTCTATTACAGACAAATCTCTATAGTTCTGTTTCTATTTCAGCAACATTAAAACACAGAAGGTCAGTCCAGATGCCCTCACTGGTCCCCTCATGTGCTGGCCTGGAGGAGCTGATCTTTTGTACACTGACCCAGGGGCTGGGATGGAAGGGCTGCTGTTTGCCTCTCCACAGCCTTCCTTGCAGCCCCTGATGGACAGAACCTGCCCTTTGCCCCAGAATCCGCATGTGGGCTTTCCAGGGAGTCCCTGGCCGTTCAGACAAGCCACACATCAGGCTCTCTCCCCTTGGCCTTTGCTGCCTTTCACAAATACCAGCTGCCTGAAGCACTTCCATGCCCTTTCCAGAGATGCTGGAAGCAGCCTCAGCCTACTTGCAGCAGGACCAGCCTGTCCAGACAAAACAGCCTTATATGCAAAGGCTTCCATCTGTTGACTGCCCCAGGAGGAGAACCAGAAGCCAAATTCCTAAGTAACAACAGCAACTAGAGGAAAACTTGCGGGGGAAGTGAATGCACTAGAGAGCTGAAAAACACATCTGCCAAATATTTATCCAGAAGGAAAAGCTTTATTCTTTTCTTTTCCTCCTCCTCCTGGTGGCATTTGGAAAGCACTGTGGGCAATTGCAATCTAGGACTACAAAAGAAACAGATTGGATTTGGAATTAACTCACTTTCTGGGTTTGAAGCAAAAAGCAAATCTTAAACTAATCTCTCTGGCTTGGTTTACCTAATAGACCAATTTCCTAAACTAAAGAGTCAAATTCATTCTCCAAATTTATATCTCTAGGGCTCTTAGACAGATGGGTGAAATACAGATGGACGCAGAAGACTGCCCAGTGGCCATCATGCTTGGGATGACAAAGGTCATCAGTTCAAACCCAAATTCTCCAGGCGGGGCAGATGGACTGAGGATCCGAGTGGCCAAAGACAGTGTCCCCACTATGGTTCAGCTGTGACTCACTGACTTTGCAGAAGGTCCAAAGATGACTCCCCATCAGGAGAGGCAAGTGTGGCACCTCTGGCTAAACAAGGTGGGAGTGGATCCAAAGAAATGCACTTGCAAGAACTAAAGCTAAAAAGGAAATGGGGCCAAGTCAAAACAAAAAAACCTTGCACATGTTTTGTTTGCTTTCATGTGTGTACTTGGCTGGAAAGAGCGTTTGGGGTCCTGGAAGGAAAAGCACAGAAGCGCAACTTATTTTTAATGTTGCAACTGGGTCAGCGGCTGCCTGGAGTCAAATGAGTGAAGGGGTGGGGAGGGAAGGGAGGAAGGGAGGAAGGGAGGAAGGGAGGCAGGGAGGACGGAAGGAAGGAAGGGAGTAAGGTAG
>JANHZU010009313.1:0-13279 GCA_032468055.1 Acrochordus granulatus | reverse complement strand
CCTATGGGAAACTGCGTTTCTCTTTACGAGCATTTCGCGCTAAGAGCGTTCTTCCGGAATGGATTAATCTCGTCTTGAGTCACCACTGTATTTATATCTAATTCTTGTTTTTTTTCCTTTGCCATATCAATTTAGTAATGTCCTTTTGCCATTGTTTAAATGGAGTATCAGTTTCAATATCAGTAAGCAAATTATCTCACTGATCAGTAGTTTTTAATATCATTCCAAACAAGTACAAAGTTGTTTTGAAACAATTTAGTACAGTGGAAATTTGGATTGCAAGTACCTTGGTTCACAAGATTTTTGCAAGACGAGCAAAAATTTTTAATAAAATTTAATTCAGTTAATGAGTGGCAACTCGCAAGATGAGCACTGCACGATGAGCTTGCACGGGAAATATCACAACAGAGTGTAAAAAGTGTAAATTAAATGAAACACATTCAAGAGAAAGAACTTGCAAGATTCAGATTCCAGATTCTCCTTCTAGGCAATCCCCCTCCCCCTCCTCTCTCTCATCTCCCTCAGCCAGTTGGGACTCTTTGCAAATATAGGAAGATTGACCCTCCCTCTTCCCTGTCACTCACACACATACACAGACAGCCCTCCCCCCTCCTGCCCATCTCTTCAAGTGAAGGAAGATTGACCCTTGGTCTTCCCTGTCACTCACTCTCTCTTTCTCACACATACACACGCACCCCTCCCGGCACCATCCAGCTTGTTCCCCTCCTTCCCGTCTCTTCTCCCCTCTCATAGCATGGAGGCAGGTTATGATAAAAACATTTCCAAACTGTCTAGGAAAACCCCTGGAAAGATATTACTGATGGAAAAGGCCTCAAGTGGCAGTGGCAGCAGATCCTCCCAATTCAACCAGGCTGCCCAGACAGCAACCGGCCAAGCAGCGGCCAATGGCCAGAATCTGCCTCGGAGCAGATCCGTACATGCTGGTTTATTTGTTTTATTTCTGCTTTATATTGTGTATTAATCATTTTTACTTGTTTCAGATATTAGGGACAATCATTTCTACATAAAATTCCATTTAAAATTATTTTTTGTGAATATTTTTGGGGGCGTGGAACGGATCATCTGACTTTCCTAGGGGAAACTGTGTTTTGGTTTAAGAGCAATTTGGACTAAGAGCATTCTTCCAGAACAAATTAGGCTTGCAATCGGAGGTTCCATTGTATTTTCTTGCAGATATTTCATGACCAATCTAGGAAACATCATCAGTTATTACCTTATGATGCTACTTAGTTTGGTAATGAAATGTCTGCAAGAAAATAGCCAAGCTCAGAAAGCACCAAGTATAGCCACACTTCATTTATCTTTTTTTGAAGACATTTCTGGGTAGGGAATCGATCTCTATTTCATGTTACTTTTTTCAGACAAGGACTCAAAAGAATCTTTCCAAGTCCCCTAGTTTTATGCTGCACCACTAAGTTTGGTGGTAACTTAATAACTACTCTTATTATACTGCAGGTAGTCCTCAACTTATGACTATAATTGACCACCAGAATTATGACCATAATTATCATAAGTCATGGCAGTCAATAAGTGAGGTGCCCACCTTGCTTAACACCACAATCTCTGTTCTCCTGGTTGTGATCATTAAGTAAACCTGTGAGTTGTTAAGCAGAGCATGGATTGCTTCAGGGCATGGGGTGGTCATAGGTGGCTTAACATAGGCACAGGCCTGCAGTGTGGCACTCTCCAGCTCATACATGTCCTATCCTGGGCCTCCCCCATCCCCTGTCACACCCAGAGCTTTGCTTCCCACTCTGCTGGTTCCCGTACCTTTGGGCCTCCTTCTCCTCCACCCCCATCACACCTTGGTCCATTTACCTTTTCTGAAGATTGTTTTCAGGAAGGAGAAGCAGCCAAGAATGGCAGCCACTCCCAAAATGCCTCTGAGACAGTACAAGGATATGGGATCCAATGGGGTAGGAAGCAAACTTAAGCCCTGTGGGGACCTTAATGGTTGAGAGATAGGCCCATGGCACACAGCAGGGCAAAATGGGAGGGGAAGATAGGCAGGTAGGGGCCATTGCAGCTTCCTTATGGTCGGTCATAAGAGTGGGTAGGTGGACCACCAAGCAGCCAAATTTTATTAATATGACTGCAAGGGTTCTGCAGTGGCCATAACTTCAGGTACATGTCATGTCCCTTTGTTCAATGCAGTAATATTTTGAATGGTTATTGAATAAAAAGTTGTAAATCAAGAACTACTTGCATTTTTATTTTATCCATTCTTAATTATTATTTAATCCTATTATTGCTTTTCTGACACACACACAGTTATTATATCTGGTCTTAGGACTGATATGAATGATTTAAATTTTTTCTTTTAAATGTTAAAGTTATTGGGTTATGGTCTGAAAAAGTATTTGGCAGTTTCTCCATTTTGTTGACACTAATAGCTAAGTTCTTGGAAATCCAGAATAAACAAATTCTTTAAAAAAAAAGTGTATTCTTTCAAATCTCCATTTTTATGTCTCCATATATCTATAAGCTCTAAATTGTCCTTCCTACCAAAAAATATTTTTGGTATCTTTTATTTTGCCTTGTGTTCTTTCAATGTCTTTCTCAGAGATTCTTTTTCTAGATGGACCACTCCATCCCAATATTCCATTAAGCACCAATTTTCATATGATAAAGTCCAGTAATTTGTGTTTAAGTCCGTTATAAAATGTTACTTTATCTTCATCTGGGGCTGAATTCTTAATATAAAGTCCCATTTAAATTTATTTATTTAATGAATTTATTCTCTGCCTAACCCATAGTAAGTGGCTCTGGGTGGCTCACAATAAAAGAACCCCAAAAAATATACAAACAAATGAAAACAAAAACAAGACAATAAGAGAACAAATTAAAAAATAAATAAGATGTGGGGAGATGAGATGGAGGTGAAAACATTAATCAAATAGCCACCTTGTTGATGCCACATGGCTATCAGGTCCCCAAGCTAGCCCTCAAAGCCATGTCTTCAAGGGTTTTCAGAAGACCAGAAAGGAATGGATCAACCTCACCTCAGAAGGGGTGATATTTCAGAGAGCAGGTGCCATGGCAGAAAAGGCTTGCCTTCTGGATCTTGCCAGCCAAAATTTCCTGGCTGATGGGATCCGAAGCATGCCATTATTGCTGGCATGGTGGGGCAGGCTGAACCCATTGGGATGAGTCAGTCCCTTATGTAATCTTGACCCATGCCATGAAGGGCTTTGTAGATGATAACCAGCACCTTAAATTGCACCCAGAAACAAACTAGCAACCAGTGCAGGTCTTTTAATAGTGGTGTTACCTGGGTCACCCCTGGGACCCCAAGAAATGTCTGCACAGTTCTTTGTACCAGTTGTAGTTTTTGGATGCTCTTCAAGGGTAGCCCCATGTAAAGCGTGTTGCAGTAGTCCAATAGAGAGATGACTAGGGCAAGAGTGACTGAATGCAGGGATTCTTCATCCCAGTACAGGCACAATGGGTGCACAACACAAAGTTGTGCAAAGTCTCTCTTAACCATGACTGCCACCTGCTTGTCAAGGAGGAGTCATGAATCTAGGATAACCCCCAAGTTGCACACCAGAACTAAAAATGTTAAACCCTTGGAACCAGAGGTCCCATACACTCACAGCTCCTTGGAACTGGGGGTCCCATGCACCCACAGCCTCTCAGTCTCACTAGGGTTCAGTTGAAGCCTATTGACACTCATGCAGGCCTTCACAGCTTCCAAGCACTGTGAAAGAGTAGTTACAGTAACATTTGGGTCACTGGGGATAGAGATGTAAAGTTGTATATTATCAGCATATTGATGTTACCTCATCACATGGTGATGGATAATAATACAGAGTAGTGGCCAAGAGTTGGATTTCTCACTCCCTATTAACACTGATTGGGACCAACCTTGGAGAAAAAATGCTGAAGCAGTGCAGAACAGTACTGCCCAGCCCCAACTCTCATAGCCAGCCCAAAAAGATACCATGGTCAATGGTATCAAAGGCTGTTAGGAAGTCAAGTAGAACAAGAATGGATGTCCTACCACCATCCCACTCTTGCCAGAGATCTTCCGCAAGCACGACCAAAGCCATTTCTTTATCATAGCCAGGCTTGAACCCAGACTGATATGGGTTCAAATAATCTGTTTCCTCCAGGATTCTCTGAAGCTGCCAAGCAGTCACTTTCTCAACCACATTCCCTAAAAAGACTGGGGCTCCAGCAGGACCATGCAACAAAGTGTCTTTTGGAACCCATCCAGGTCTATTAGCCGCTGGGGTGGACCATTTGAATTGGTTTGGCCTCCCTGCAGAGGGGGGCAGCATAAGAGAATCTTAATGATGCTAGGGCATGGTCTGATCATGACAAGAGGGATATAGTCACCAGCTTATGTTGCCATTGCTCTGACAAAAAGATCCTGTTAGGCATGTGACCACTGCCTCAAGTTGGGCCTGTGATGACTTGGGATAGGCCCATGGCTGCCATGAACTCCTAAGCTGCTTCAGAGGCCAAACCCTGGTCAAGTTGAAATCTCCCAAGACCATCAGCCTGAGAAACTCCACTGCTAATCCTGAGATGGCCTTGCCTGTATAGTCTGAATAGTCAAAGCTGTGGCTTTCCCAGTAGTAATGTATAGCTGTGAGAGGTGGACCATAAGGAAGCTGGAGCATCAAAGAATTGATGACTTCAACTTGTAGCACTGGAAAGCCTCTTGGACCACAAGGAGATCAAACCAGTCAATCCTAGAAGAAATCAACCCTGAGTTTTCATTGGAAGGACAGATACTGCAGTTGAAGCTCAAATACTTTGGCCACTTAATGTGAAGAGACAAAACAGACAATTGAAAAGCTAAAAATCCACAACCCTTCCTTGCCAGCAACATCAACTATATTATCAGTTGGGCTGGTAATCCTTTAGTCCCTTAGAAACACCTGATACCAAACACCTGATACCAAATAATAGACCTGGATGGATTCCAAAAGACACTTTGCTGCATGATCCTGCTGGAGCCCCATGGTCCTGCTGGAGTCTTTTTCGGGAATGTGGTTGAGAAAGTGACTGCTTGGCAGCTTCAGAGAATCCTGGAGGAAACAGATTATTTGAACACATATTAGTCTAGGTTCAAGACTAGATATGCAATGGAAGTCTTTATTTGGTATCAGGTGTTTCTAAGGGACTAAAAGGATAAAACAAGTTTAAATTGGATCCCTGTAAAAGGGAAATTAATGACCTGGCCTTCCTTCATTTCCCAACTTAGCTTTGGATGGAATTGTACTTACTTTACTTTAGCAGCATACATTTGTTACTCTAAAGGTTTGAATACTATGGAATAAAACTTTTAAAGTGATGAAGGATCCAGTTTGGATCCAAGCTAAATTCATTTGATGTTTTCAGCTGATCTCTTCATTCATTCATTCATTCATTTCTACACCACCCATCTCACCTAAGTGACTCTGAGAGGATTAGAATTAAAAAGTGAGAAAGGAGACGTCAGCTTTCTTTGTTTTCTTAACATAAGAATATTAAAGATGTAAAAATGCATGATACCATTAGTCATTTCCAAAATATATGTATTTTTAGTTGGATTCAAAGCAATGAAAAGATGAAGAGATTTTTCTTTAGCTGAGTATAATTCAAATCATTAACTCAATACTTTGCTTTGTCAGTCAATGAGTTTACCTTCTGAAGTCTATCTCTTTTAGGAAATTATATTTTCCCATCAATATGATGTACAGAGATTATCCAGAATAACAATTAGTTATGACAAACGGTATTGCCCTAATGATCTTAGGATCAAATAACAATGAAAAACTAAGGTGATTTTAATAGACTGAAGTATTTAGGCAGTTAGGGTAGGACCCCAACCATTTCAGTTCAGAACAGAATATTTCAGGGTGTTGATCTGTGGAGGCACAACCTCCCTGCCCAATGTAAATGGATACATGTTCCCTGAAAAAAAACACAATTAACTACAATCTGCAGTTAATAGGTTCCATTATTTTTTTAAAAACAATATTTTTAGAATAACAAAATGCAAAGGAGAAATAGTCTATACTGGATAGCAATAGTTGAATAGCACAAAGAGAAACAACTAAATGCAAAAAAGGTAAAGATTTTCCCTACTAGTTATGGCTGTCTCTAGAGATCAGGGCTCATCTTTGTTTAACAGCTGAGGGAGCCAGTGTTTGTCTGAAGACTCTTTCATGGTCATGTGGCCAGTATGACTATATGCCAAGGTGCAGAGATCACTGTTAGCTTTTCCACTGGATTAGGCGGGAACTATTTATCTACTTGAATTTTTACATGCTTATGAACTGTTAGGGTGCAGAAGTTGGGGCAAGTAACAGGAGCTCACTCATTACCTGGCAGCACTTGGGTCTCGAACTCAAGCTGCCAACCTTGCAAATGACAAGCCCAGCATCTTTATCACTCAGTCACTGCATCCCCAACTAAACATAAATAAGTCTTACATAAAAACATTTTGAGAAAACATTCTTCCCTTTTCCTTCCATTTATTTCCCGAACCACTAACAACAATTTAGATATTTATATTTGTATTATACATTTAAGATTGCTCGTAACATCTATTTAAATCCTTTCATCTATTATTTTTATTGGTCTCATAGCTTTGTTCCTAAAAACATATTCCAAATAGTTAAATTTGCCATGTGATGTAATATGTAATATATGGGAGCCACTATTGCTCAAATTTGGCTAGATTTGTATAATAGATTTATACTATCAATTTTTCCATTGCTGCATATTCTCCAATTTTGGTATCCTAATCTGATATTGTCAGCAAAGTTCCTCTTTTCCAATGTTGTGCCAAATTGGTTTTTGAAGCTGTTCACATATCTTTAAGTAATCTGTGATATTTTTCACTGGGGATTTCCTGGAATTATACCAAATAGCAATATTTCAAAATTTATTTTTAGTTTTTTTTTTGAAAATTTTAAAAAATGTCTTTCTAATACCTTTAAAGCTTTTTTTAAATATAACTACCATATATGGTAAAATGTTCCTTTGTTATGGCATTTCCAATATGGTTAATATGATTTATATTTTCTTTCTTTTATTTAACCTATTGTAGGTTCTATAACTCGGCATGATATAGATTCGCCACCCGTTTCAGAGCATGTGGTCAGTATTTACAAGTATGAAGATATTTTTATGCCTTCAGCTGCCTATCAGACTTTTTCTTCTCCATTTTGTTTGTTACTTATTGTTGCCTTGACATTTTATTTATTGATGGGAACCCCATGATATCCATTATAGTGTGCATGACAAATTGAAAATACTTGTCAGACAGTGTTGTTTAAAATTCTAGTCTTTTCTATTGGAGTCTATATTGCAGAACATTTAATTATTCATTGAGATTGTGAATAATAAACCTGAGCCATAAATATGTGCTGAATTATTCCAAGATTTGAAAATCAGTATAGCAAATGTTTGTACTTCTAATAAATATTTAGTCTATATTCCGCAACACATTTACAAATGTGTAAGCAACATTGAATAACAACATAAAATAAGGTGGAGCTTGCCTGTAATGTAATGTAAACATGCATAGCATTTTATTGTTTGAAAAAAAACTATAGTAAGTGTCATATTATGAGAAATATGTACAATTTCGTCTCCTATTGTTTAATTAGCTTTCATTCAAGCAAATAAAAATAAGATTTCATTGAAATTAGATATTATATGATATGTTATAAATTAGATTTCTGCTTTGAAAGCCATAGTGACTGCATTACATTTTATTTTTACAGAGAAAATGGTGTTAAAACTTAAATCAACAGCCATTTTAGTCCATGTTCTATGTTTGATAATGTTTAATAAATAAATATTGAGCTATATTTTGCTAGCTGAACTGAGTGGTATATGTGCTTGCTCTGATCTGGATCTGGATGCAGGGACTGACCGGGAGTGTGCTGTGTGCAAACTAAATGGGAAATTCCAACAGAAAAAATTTCCCTTTATTAGCCCCAAAGCCAACCTTAAAGACCTGCTTATAATGTGTTTATTGCTCTGTGTACAAATATTGTGATGGACAAGTCACAGATATGGAACACATCCATATCTGCAATTTGTTAATTGGGCAACTTGATAGGGGGATAAACCAGTAATTATTAAGCATTAGATTCCCTTGCCTATCTTCATTTCTCCACATGTTAAAGAGTTTGGTTGGTGATTGGTTTTCCTGTTAACATCTAATGCTTACTAGAAAAGAAAACAAAACCAGAGAATCCACAATTTACTTTCCTTAGTATTCTCAATAAAGTATTTTAAACCTCCAATTAGTTCGAAGATTAAAGGGATTCTTACTGAACTGGCTAAAATCATTACATATATAGTGTCCATTTTCAATGTTCCATCTAGTGGTCTAATCAAGCATAGAGTGAGGAGGAGGAGTAAGGAGTAAGGAACACAAAGTGTCAAGGAGAAAACAACAGATATCACGCATAAGTCATTCAAATACACACAGACCATTTCAAATTATGATGGCACTGAACAAAGAAACTTATAACCTCTGCCTGAAGTTACAGCTACTGCATCACTTCCACAGTCGCATGAACAAAATTTGAGCATTTGGTAATCCAACAGCCCTTATGACTAATCACAGTGATGCTACAGCACCTTCCCCACCTATCTTCTCTTCCATATTGCCCATTGGGCCTGCTTCCCAAGTCTTGGGCCTGCTTCCCATCCCACTGGGTCCCTTCAGGCTTTGGGTCTGCTTATTACCCCAGTGGGTCCTACACTGTCCTCCTCACCCCCTGTCATGGCTTGATCACTTATCTTTCCCATAGATCTCCTTTAGGAAGCAGCAAATCTGCCATATGGCCTTCCTCTACAAAGGCTGCATGGCACCGTTCCAGAAACAGGCCCCATCTTGGGATGGATTGCTCCCACTCTGAAATGGTGCCTGCTTCTGCGATCATGCCACCAGCCTCCCTACTATATAGGGAGGTTGAGGGTGATCATCAATTGAAGATTCAGTTTCATGCTCTGGGTATATGGAGGGTAATATGGCTGCCTCTTTCCCCCCATCTGCAAAGTTTGAATAGTTTTCTGATAGTGCAGATCCTCCCTTGTTCTGCAGTGTACATGGGGGGGGAGTAGACCTAAAGTGCTTTAAGTAATACTATTGGCATTTAGGAGAGGGGAATGAGAATATTTTTTTGGTTCAACCTACATCTAAATTGTATAGTTGTAGCTATTCTATTCCCTAAGCAATGGGCCCTTGCAAGGGAGCAAATACATGGGTATTATAAATTCAGTGTAATCTTTATTAACTGCAAAGGAACCCAAACTTCCTGGCCTTTCATAAAGCCCCAAAGACCTGGCTTTATGATTGTTCCTGGTGCCCCAAGTGTGTGAAGAGATTTGTCTTTTCATTATGTAGATTTGGTTTTCTTGGCTGCTCTGTGTTTTCATTTCTGTATATGTATTTGTTTCATTTTTATTATTGTCAACACTGAAAGTTATTTAGATGTGCGGCAATATGAACTGATTAAATAAACAAATAAAACAATCGTTAAATTTTATCATAGTTTATGCCTGCCATCTTGGAATTTTTTTTTTGTTTCCAAATTGGTCAATGACCATAATAAAGTTTACTCCAAGCCTGCAAAACATATGGCCTGTGGCTGTATGTGCCCTATCAAATAGCTTTATATCATCTGCCAGCATTTTTTGAAAACTCATTGAATCCCCTGCTACAAGGAAAGATCCATTGCTGCTATTTAATTTTTCACAGCCACATTGATTTTGGAAGACATATTACTTAGTGCCTAAATGCCTCCGGTCCTCACCAATGCTGCTGGCTCCTTCACTGCCATTGTGCTGCTAATTGCCAAACAGCTGAATGGTATGGCAGTTATTTCTTTATAGCCCCAATTATTGTTCATGTATCCCATCTATGTTTCCTGATTTTATGTGCAACTGGTATTCATGTACTCTGTTTGTCTGACAACTTTGATATCTTAATGTAGAGATCCATCTTTATGATCTCATACAAATAATTTAATGTTTACTACAAATAATTCTGATTCTCAGCCAATGCGGCAACAACCCCTGTGTATAAAAGAATGTGCCCAGCCAAAAACCTCTAATGTCATTAAAAACTTTCCTTACATACTGATCCCTAAATACATTAAACATCATTATTGTCTTAATCCTTGCTCACTGCTGAACTATTTGCTAAGCATTTCTTTTACTATTTGCTTAGAATGCCTTGCATTGCTTGCTTATATAGGTTATACAGTAAACCCTCAGTTTACAAACTTAATCCATTCCGGAAAGCTGTCTGTAAACAGAGTTGTTCATAGGGTGGAACAGTTTTTCCCATAGGAAACAATGTAAAGTAGATTAATCCATTCAAGACCCTCAGAAACTGCCTATGTAATGTTAAGTACATTCCTATTACTAAAATAATAATAAAACAACACAGTAAAACCTTTTAAAGGACAAAAAATGAAATGAATGTAAGTGCACCTAAATAAACTGAAAGAAATGAAAATGTAACTTATGTGCAGAGCTTTGGGATGCAGTAAGCTAGTGAAGGAGAGCAGGGATGGAGGAATGCTAGTGTTTGAAAGGCGAGTCACCTTCCATAAGAATCTCCTTTGATAGCCTCTTTTTGTTTCAGTATACAACACATTCTTGTCTTTGTTATCCCATAATCTGAGGCCAGATCAGACACACAAATACCTCCATTATGTTTTGCAATAATTTCCTTTTTAAGCTCTTCAGTGATTTGCTGTTTCTTTTTTGGTGTATCGCTACTTGTAATAGCTTTCTTGGGGCTCATGGTGGCTAAATCAAACAAAAAGAAATACCTCAAAAGGAGAAGCTTACTCACTGCTACATGAGTGCTCACTGCTCATATTCACGGGCATCACATGGCATGTGACATTGGTGTTTGTAAGCCGGGTAAATGCAAATAAGCCAAGACAAATTTTGTTGGACATAAACATTCGTAAATCAGTTTACTGTATTGCAGTTAACAAGTAATCTTTAATTTGTACATAAAATATTAAATAGAACTTAATCAAACACTTCTTTAAATCAATAAACATATACTGTAGTAATGTTTCTTTCATACATTCATATATCTACAATAAACAAGAGAAGAGTAAAATCTGCTCAGTACAAAACCACACTATTCCTCTCAAATATTGCTCTTTGTAATCTTTGGTATTTTTTCAGTGAAAACTCTGCCATATACTTTCTTTAAAAAACTGTTCTTTTGGATTTTGCATTCTCTTTGGTTTTTCCTTTTGATTAGGGGAATAATAGCATTCTTTTGCAATTCTCAGGTACATATGAGGAAAACAAATTGCCCTATAAACAAACTGCCTCCATATTGTCTATTTCTGTATCTTTACAGCATTTATGACTTTCTGTTCATTATTTTTCTTAGATGCTTTCATTTTTATATTTTATATTATTATTTTCACTTCTGCTCAACACACCACTGTTATTCCTCACAGGAGAATTCCCTCACTTTAATTTCATCCCAAATGATTTTTTCAGTTTTTTAAATTTTTAGCCCAGTTGCTTTGCTTAACATTCTTTTTAGCCCTTTTCAGCCATTTCCAAAATATTTTTATTCCCATAAAAACATGCAGTATTCTAATCTTTTCCAATCTTTATCATTCCTTGTTCTTTGAATATATTTTTGCAACTATATTTTCCTGCTCTAAAAGTCATACACAAAATCTTTCTCTCTTCCGCATTTGTTCCTGAATCCTGTAACACCAATTCTTTCACTAAGCAGTATTCTGTTCTAGATTTTTCCATTCATTATGTTTGGAAATGAATCAGTGTCCTTATATTTTTCCTTAGAGCACTGATACTGTCTCTTCCTGAAATCATTATACTTTCATTCTTTTTCATTTCATTTTTCTCCCATATCTATTTACTTTTAAGGTCCACTCTAGACATTACAAAAGAGCCAATATAGTTCTTAATGTTTCACAAGCAGAAGTACTGTTTCTTGTACCCTTCACACATTCTGCTATCTTACATCATTATCAAATTATTTGTGCCTTTGGACTCTTTTCATAGGTTATTTATAATAGACTTATGCTTAACATACTGATGTGAAACAGAATAATCACATGCTTATCAGTCACCATTCTCATTCATTCTTGGGCATGTTCCGACTAAATAACTTAAATGAAACAGTCATTCAGAATACTATCCCTAATTGTAACTACTAACACATATGTAAAGCCACCAAAAGTTATAAAGTAGGAGGAGGGATTAAAAGCTCCAAAATGCACAGCAACAGGGTATCCTGACATGGGTGCATAGGTGCAAGAGGGATGCCCGGAGGGGGAGGCACATAGCCTCTCACTATAACATAGCTCTCTGTTCCCAAGAAAAAGGAACAGAAAGAAAGATGGCACATGAGTCCACAGGAGATTTTCTATTCTGATCTACACAGAAACCTGAAGATTTTCACATGTGCATCCAGATGACAAAAAAAGGGCATCATACATAGTTCCAAGTGGCTCTTTGGGAGGAGGAAACTATCAACAAGGACCTCTCAAAGTTCTTTGGTTGCAAGATGATGATGAGTGGGGAATGTAACCTGTAAGATATTCCAGTTGTGATCTGTTGCACAATATATCCAGTAGCAATATTGCTTCTATGAGTAATTAAGTCCTCACTGAACTGATTACTGAAGGTAAGGTAAAGTAAAGGTTACCCTGCCAACCTAAAGTAAAGGTTACCCTCCAAACCAAAGAGCTGAGGACGCTTCCATAGTCATGTGGTTGGCATGACTAGATGCCAAAGGTGCACGGACACTGTTACCTTTCCCACAGGAGAAATGATTGATAACATGCTTAGCAGTTTCTTTACGTTTCTGCAGCCCAAGGAAAGCCAGATCATGTATCAAGAGAAACATGTACATGAGGACAGTTTTAGATCAGAGATCATAGTACTGTAACATCTATTTGCTGAAGCTGGTTTGTTTCCAGACCTTGAAGGTTAACATTGTACGGAAAAGCAGTCGGCGTGGCCGCGGAAAGCGGACCAGGATGCACGATCTGCTGTGCCTCCCAAAATGGGGGGGAAACTGTTTTGCAAGCATTTTTGCAGATCGATAAAAGAAAACATGACTTGCAACAGTATTAGAAAACAAAGAGTGCAGAGATAGATCTTTAAAAGTCTGACCAGAGCTAGCATCGCCTGCAGCAAGCAGTCTAGGAAAATTGGTGTGGCTTTGAACATGAATGGACGCGTTCGATTCGCCAGAAGGTTCTTTCCCAAAGTTAAAAATAAAACC
>JANHZU010009312.1:3615-16461 GCA_032468055.1 Acrochordus granulatus | reverse complement strand
AAGGACTGAAAAAATAGATTTGGGGTAATAGTACCCTAGAACCAGTGCACCTGCTTTAAACTAGCACATTATACTTTCTTTACTCCATTGTTGGGAGTATCTTGGGACCCACTCAAGCTGTTTTATTGAGATGCAATAATGATGGCATGAAAGATAGCAATGAAACAGAGGAAGAACTTTTGGGCAGCACAGCCATTCTCTGTGTCAACAGGAGTGAAAGCAGACTAGTGTTTCTCAACCTTGACAATTTTAAGATATGTGGAATTCATGCTGGCTGAGGAACTCTGGGAGTTGAAGCCCACATATCTTAAAATTGCTAGTTGAGAAACACTACCTTGGATGATGCCAAGGCACTGCATTGCCTTTTTATGGAAGCCCCTATAGTCAGTTTTCATCTCCGATTCACAGCCAAGGGAGCCAGTGTTGTCCAAAGACACTTCCGTGATCATGTGGCTATATGCCAAGGCGCCCAGAATGCTGTTACCTTTCCCACTGAAGGCAGTACCTATTTATCTACTTGCATTTTTACATGTTTTCAAACTGCTGGGTTGGCAGGAGCTGGAGGCAAACAACAGGAGCTCATCTGTTACATGGCACCTGGTTCTCAAACTCGGGCTGCCGACCTTCCAGCCGACAAGCTCAGCGTCATCCCTAATACTTGCCTGAAATATGGATTTAGAGCACAAATGGTCTGAGATAGGAAGAACAGGCCCATTAAATACTTACATTGGTCCAGCTGGTTCATCATCTGCAGAAGGATTTGTGATCCAATGAAGGAAAGAGAGAAGGAAAGAAGATCTTAGGTTCTGTGACAAACCATTGATGGATAGTGCACAGTATTATCCACAAATAGTTTTATCTAAAGGTCATTCCATCTGAAATTGCAAAGATTCCATGAAGGGTTTTTTTTTCCTGGTATTTGAGTTTAGATGACTGAGTTTAGATGTATGTTGTCCAAAATTATTTCGGTTAACACTTTGTATGCTTATCATGAAAAACTGCAACGGTAGTGGGCAGATTCTTGCAAATGTGGATATACTCATCTTGTCCCCAAATTCCAGTGCTTCAATCTTACAAGAGAGATGAGAAGACAAACCAACATTTCAGTTGTAAAATCCTGCTGTTTGTTTCTAAACTCAATGCTTTTTCCCCGTCTTAACTCTTCTCAGGATGCTTGGTACATGATTTCATGAGTATATTGTCTCTTCTTCAAAGCCATCTTTTACACACTTTGCTCGAAGTTCTAAATAAAATGTTTCAGAAGGTGGAAGATGCAATTTTGACTGATACAAACAGCTCCTCCAAAAGCAGCAAGCTTTTGTTGTGAGTGCATACACAAATGATATTACCCAGCTATTATACATCTTAGACACTTCAGCTTGTTACCCTTGGAGAGCCAGAAATGTGTCCCTTTTTAAATTTTAGAAGGTTAGGAAAAAAAATCAACTTGTCCCTCTTCATGGAGATTTCTTTATGATCTACTGGATTGTTCATTTATACACTACACAGAGTAAAAAGACAGGCACATTTTAAGCAATAAAAAACCCAATCCATAACGTGCTGTGGAACACCTACAGTTGGCAACCTTTTCTGCATCACATCACAATTTTATTTATTAATATATAGTTGGCAAGCTAAAAAGTATTTTTATAATTGTGGTTTGGATACAAACTCAGCAGGATTCCACAAGGGGACTTAGGGCACACAAAGCAATCTTAACAGTGTAAGCAACTGCATGAGCACACACTAGGAGTAATGTTGATCCAAGCTGAACATTACTCCACCAATATCTTTGAGGCAACGGAGCGGCAAAGCCACCGCCAGCACAGTTACCAGAACAAAAATAAAGGATAAAATAAAAAGAGCTAACCACAAACTAACAGCTGGACAGCCAAAATAACACACCAGTGTCCACAGAAGTCTGCTACTCACAGCAAACTATCAGAACAAGGTACAGAGAACTAGGACTAATAAGGACAACCAGACATCAATGTGTTGTATATACAATGGAGATATACAGAGACGTATCAGGTTTGGAAACATGGAAACACATTACAGTAAAGCTAAGCTTCCCCTCAAACAACTATCTTTCAATCCCCCAAAGATCTCAAAGCTAGAGACACTCTATTATATAAGGTTTATTGGTGCTGACATTGAGGAGTATTCTTAGTTTTAATTTCCCAGAAATCAGCAGGGTTAGTCGTGCCGTAGTCAAAACCATCATTCTGCTCAAAACCTCGCTTCAATCACAGCAGCCTGAAACAAGGGGTTTTCTGGGAGTATTTGGTGGACACATTCTGAACCAAGCTCTAACTTATGCCACCTGAGACATAGCCAGTCCTCCAACACTGAGGTGGAACAAGAATGAGCTTACAAATGAAATTGGAACAAAACTGGGTTTTGACTTTACATGAGGAAGCAAGATGGATGCTCTAACATGAATGCATTAGGTGGCCGAGCTCGGGGCAGGACAGTTTACATGCAACTCTCTTGTGGACTGGCAAGATGGCCATTTCTCCTTTCTATGCCCAGTCAAGTCAAGCGTGGCTGTTATAGAAAGCCTTTGTCGGTCAATAGCTCCTGGGTCAGCCACTCAACTTTACAAAGTCCATCCCACCATATCCAGGACATGACAGACAAAAGGACCAAACCCCTAGAGAAGTTGACCAGTAAAGGGGAGAAACAGAACTAGAGGAAAAAAATGGAACAAATTAGAAAATGGAGGTTTAATAGCAAATTTAAGCCCAAATTAGTGGTGAGAATGAAGAAAACTAAGGAAAAGTGTTAACATTATGAACTGTGCATTGTATAGACTGAAGCGGAGAATAAATGAACTCCAAAGCATGCAAGCTCTCACTTACCACCATTTTTAAAGGAATGATGCAATTGAAAGGGGAAAAAAAGAAGTCATAGTAACTGACAAATAACAATATAACTCAGCACGTTCTAGTCATTCTAATTTGCTGGCATTTGAACCTGCTCATTAAGGTAAGGCCCTACACTCCACCTGGAAGTAACAGGCTACAATTTTCAGACTACAGTTCCAACTCTCTCACTCAGCAACGTTGCCTCTACCATAGGGGCATTCCATTGATGTCATCAAGTTAAGACTCACAACGTCTCATTTTATTCATTTGCACTATGATACAAAAAGTAGTCCATCACCAAAACACAGGACCTTTTTACATGCATGTAAAAAGCATAGTTTTTTTGAAGCCTTCCAAGCTGTCGGCTCAGATTTTTTTAAACAATTTTACAAATGCATCCCCTTCCAAAATTGACAAAACATAAATCCTATACACTCTGTGTAAGAATGTTACTTACTTATTATTAATTTGTATCCTGCCTTTATTATTTTCACAAATAACTCAAGGTGGCAAACATATCCAACACACCTTCCTCCTCCTATTTTCCCCACAGTAACAACCCTGTTAGATGAGTTGGGCTGAGAGACAGTGACTGGCCCAAGTCACCCAACTAGCTTTCATGCCTAAAGTGGGACTAAAACTCACTATCTCCAGTTTCTAGCCTGGTGCCTTAACCACTAAACTAGCTCTTATATTAAGTTTTTAAATTGATGTTTAGGAAAGTTGTTTAGGTGCAGAAGGAGGTGGAAGAGAATAAGAATGGGCTAATCAATAGTCTATCTCAGACCCTGGTTTCCTACCAGAGAAACAGAAAATTGTACAAAGGGGGAATCTGTATTTGGGACTCAGCAGTAGAGAACTACTTTCTTTCTTCTGTTTTTCTCTAGCACAGAGAAGGTATGTACACACATAAGATATTCTAAGAGACCAGATCTGGAAACCTCTCTCCCCTTTTCTCTCTTTAGCCTAGATCAAGGTCACTTATTTCAGACCAGTCACAACCTGTCATAAGGAAAATGCAAAATAAAAATTAGAAACAGGAGAAAAGTGAACAAAGAAACCTCTTTCTTCCATTGGTACACGTAGCCCTTGGCAACATCTTCCCAATCAAAGAGCTAAAAGATGAAAGAGAAGGAAACAAATAGCCTGTTTTTCTAAGCTGGAAGAGTACAAGGAGTAGAAGCCACAAGTGGATCTTCTTGCAGAGGTCCATAAATAAATGCCAGCTAGGATCCTAAATTGTACAGGTAGTGCTCATTTAGTGACTGCCTCATTTAGCAACTGTTCAAAGTTACAATGGTGATTAAAAGTAACTTTAGGACCAATCTTCCCATTTACGACCTTTGCAGGTGTGCAAAGGAAAGCTGAAGTCAGATTGTAAGCATGCTTGCAATTTCAATTATTTTATTAAATGTATGTGCTGCCCATCACCCTGATCAGGCGATTCTTGTGACTGCTTCACTCAACAACCCAGTTGCTGGTCTCAAGTATGGTCGCTAAACAAGGACTATCTGTAAAAATCTACACAAGATTATTCTATTCACTTATATTGGATACTACTTTTTTAGAGGGAGGAACACTATGCTGGAAAAAAGGCAAAATAGAGAGATGCTTGAAGGACAGAATTTTCTTAGAAGCCAAGACAATCTCAATTATGCGTATTCTGATTAGCATTTCAATAGCCCAAAATACACAGAACAATAAACACACTTTTTTTTTTACTTTGGGGGACATTTCCTATAAATAGCCCAATTATAATGCACATGCCTCAACATATTAAAACCTTTATAGAACTGTTTTTCAAATTTAAAAAAATATAGCATACTAGCTGTATGTATATATATGCAAATCTTCTAAAACAAAGTTTCCTTATATATGTACAACATATGATAAATATATGTAAAATACAAAGCTATGGAAAACCTAAAAAACACGTTTTTATATTTCAGGAATATGAATCCATGAACATTTATTTTTATATTTCAAGAATATGAATCCATGAACATTTATTTTTATCAGGAAAAATTCACTTGAATGCAATAGCAAGATCTGAAATATGTGATCTGAATTCTTTTATCAGGGGCAAAACACTATTCCAGATACACATCAAATAGAAGAAAAACAACTTTCAAGAACCACACCTCATATCAACTACAACATGGAATTAAGCTTGTAAGTTTTCAAGATACCCTAATGATCAGTTCCTTTCTTTTGTGAATAAGATATGAGAACTGAAAACATAAGTTTTGAGATGACATCTGATAAACAGTAATGGCAGTGATTATGCTCAGCATATTGAATCAATAGAATGAAATGCATGGAATACATAAATAATATTTTTATGAAGATAACCAAATATAAATTCATATAACCCATCTGAAAAAGCATCAAGGGACAAATCCTGATGGAATTTTCTAGATTTTATTATGATGTTCAGGTTTTATGTTGTATACCAGTTTCTATTCAATTTTGCAATACAATTACAATGGTACCTCACAAGATGTGAAACTCACAAGACAAGAAAAAAAATTAATAAAATGTATTCCACTAGATGAGCCACAACTTACAAGACGAGAAACTTTGTGCGAATACTTTGCACATCATCAGTCAGCACGCTCTGTATTTCCCGTTCAAGAAATGCCATGTGGCTTACTCCATTGCCATATGGGTGGCAGCGCACGCACGTTCTGCCAATGCTGCCGCGTGGCTTACTCCATTACTGTGTGTGTGACTGACCTTGCCAGAATGTACGGCAGGTCAACATTCCTGATTGCAATGAGCACTGTGCGATGAGCTCATGTAGGAAATCTCACAATGGAGCCCTCCTCTCTCGCTGTATAAAACAGCGTAAATTAAGTGAAAGGCATTCAAGAGATGGAAGTCCCGAGACTTCAGACTCCAGATTCAATCCAGTCAGTCCCCTCCCCCTCCTCTCCTCTCTCTCACGCCAGCTGGGATATTCTCAAAGCGCGCGCACATACACAAACACAAAATAAGGCAGAAACTGTCCTTGTCCTTGCCCAAAATAAAGCAGAAATTCCTCCTCGTCGCTTCTCCCCTCATAGTATGGAGGCAAGATACATTTCCAAACCGCCCACGATGCCTGGAAAAGCTGAGGGAAAAGGCCCTTTTGCCTTGGGTGGCAGTGGATCCTCCAAGCCAGCAAGCAGCAGCTGAGGTCAAAACCTGCCTTGAAGTAGATCCATAAGTGCTGGTTAGTTTGCTCTATTTCTGCTTTATATCGTGTGTTAATGATGGTTACTTGTTTCAGATGATAGAGACAATCATTTCTATATCAAATTCCATTGAAAATGATTTTTTGGTGAATATTTTTTGGGGTGTGGAACGGATTGTCCAACTTTATATTGTTTTCAATGGGAAACTTTGTTTTGCCTTAAGAGCATTTTGCACTAAGAGTGTTCTTCCAGACCAGATTAGTCTTGTCTTGTGAGGCACCACTGTATAAGGAGCACAATTTATTAATGTGTTGTATTTGCTGCATTCACAATAAGCTAATAAAGTGAACCAAGGTATGGAGTTATACAGGCACAGCAGATCTGGTAACTGTACTTATGTACCCAAAGCCAAGGTAAGAAACAAGAAAATCTAATGAAGGGAAGTGATTCAACAACCTGAACCCAAGAAAATATAAAAGGATTGGGCTTTTAGGTGAAAAGCAACAGGTAATGTAACAATTCAACAAGTCATCAGTTGGGCTGGCCACTCAGCTGAGTCTTCAACCTTGGAAATTTGGGTTTCCAATTTCTTAGGATAAAGATGGTGTTTTTGTTGCCCGTGGTTGCCTTATCAATAACTGTTTCTATAGAGTCACTAAGCGAGATGGACAGCTATACAAATGTGATTAAATAAATAAAAATATATGCTTATTATGTTGAGTAAAGACTGAATTTCATTTAAACTTCTCTGCTCCAACATCTTTGGTTACCACTCTGCCATAAAAGGGGAACCTAGCCAGGAACTTCCTCATGCTTGAATGCTGTTGCTGGTAAGAGAGTAAAACAAAGTGTTAACAAAACAGACAGATGTGCAACCTTAGCAACAGACTTCAATGAACCATAAAAGATCTTTTGAGAACTATGCAGTTCTTCAAAGTTTGAGAAAATCTCATATGTGTACTGATGTGGGCATAAGGACTAGCACCTTGACAAGACCCTGCTGGTAAAGGAGTTTGCTGAAAGATAACAACTAACCATTAGAAGAGAATATCTGTAGCTCAGGGTCGAAGTGTGGAGTCCTTGGAGCTCTGAGCTTGGTTGTTTTCTTCAGATGTTATCTTGTTGAATAATTAAATGTTTGCAAGAAAACAACCAAGTTCAGGGAGCCCAAATAACAACAAACTTCCACAAATAACAACTAAGCTGGGCAAGAATGCATACTGAGAAGAACCCAGGACCTTTAGAAAGGACTTTTTTAATCACAAGATGTCTGTGCTGGTGTGTTATCCAGGTCCACGGGTTCATTGTTTTTTGGAGAGCCGGTCTGTTTGCTGAATTGTCCAGCCTAGGAGCAAATCCTTTTTATGGTGCACAAAGCACATCATAAAAAAACAAATCTTTAGGTTAGGAGGTCTCTGCCATAGAAGCCTGCCTGTGTCATTCCTGGTACCTAACAGGTCATTCCTGGTACCTAACAGTAGCAACATCTGATCATAATCAATCCAAGTAGCTGGAAGGAGCATCTATGAAAATTAACACTAAGGATAAAGGACAAAGCTGCTCATTAAAGTTGGCATTTTGTGCTTTCTGCGTATAAGAATACCTCAGTTGCAGGCAACAATTCCTTTTCTTTCAGGCAAGCAAACCACAAATAAACCTACTTTTTGCTTAGAGATTAGGTGAGTGCCAAAGTGACAAGTAGAGAGGAAAGAAAAGAGGACTGTTTAAATTGCTTTCTTCACATTATTATTTATATCTAGGATCAAGCCAAGAAGATCAGTATTAGAACAAAATGCAATAAAAATGGAACAGCTGCCCTGCCAAAAAAGAAAATCATGCATTCTTTATTCCAAATTGCAAAATAATGCAAACAGGAAAACAACATGCTGCCATAGCTTAAGCTAACATTAACAAAGACAGGAGCTAGAAGAAAAGCAGTGAAAAGTTTATTTTCTTCTTACTCCAAAACACATACTTTTAAGAACAGCATGTGTGTATTGAATTTATCACTAATCCAACAGAGAGATTCTTTTTCTCCACTGAAGCAATCATACGCTATTAAATAGCTTGATATAATTAAATAATAATAGTTTTGAATGAAGAAAGGACCAGGGGAGGGGAAAGTAATAACTTGATTGTAACACAAAAATCATGGATTCCTTTTCGAATAACAAAAGTTACAACCAAATGAATTATTGAAAACTGTCACAAAAACTGTCATTGCTTTCTCACAAAGCAATTACTGCAGAAACTCATCTCTTCTTCTCTAACTTCAGCACACTGTAGCAAACATTCAAGTGCTCCATTCACTAAGATCAGAATCCCAGTACTAATACATTATATACATCAACGTTCACAGGGCATTTTTCCTTTTTATTTTTGAATCAATGGCTGCTGATTTACATTTAAAGCAGTAAAGACAACAATTCCTCAACCTAGATCCAAGGAACACACAAATCTAGGGCACTGGAAAGCCAAAATAAAAAGTGATCAGTTGCTTTTATGTTGAGGCCATTAACTGCACTGAGAGTTCCCAAGTAATAGGATGTCTCAGGTACATCTCAAACAATTCAGTTTGTCTTATCATTGGAAGTACAAAAGGAGTCTACTGATGCCAGCCCGATTCACCAAACCATCAGATCAAGATAAAGTGAAGAACACTCTCCACATGTGGCACGCAACTATCTCAACAAAGAGAAATCAGGCATAAATATGTCAACAATGAAATGAAACACTCCTTTTAAATAAAGCAGATTTTTATGCTGATTTGCTGATTCACTGTAATAGCAGATGAGGTGCCTCTGGAGAACTGCCGTGAGCTCAAAACAGTTATAGGCAAGTCCTTTTTTTTAAAAGAAATGTGACACAGAATCTTATACTAGAATTTTATGTAGGTCAGCTATGATTTTTTTCAGCAAGCTGCACTCCCAGCACAACAGCAGCTCAGCAGAATAGACATGGCTGTAATAGACTGATTAAACAAAGAGACCAGCATCACACCTTGGAATCACTAAGACATCACGTATGCATGATGTATTAACATCATAATAATTGCATTTTCAAATAAGCGTCTTCAAGCCTTCCTATTCTTGGCCCAGAGTATGGTTTTAATATTGAAAATGGGATCCTATAAGCAATAAGGACAGCAGGTCTGGATCTGATGCAGTATTAATTCATCCCTATAACAATTGAATTAACTGCTATGCACAATTATTTTTTATGAATAATTTTTGTTAGTCATATCCCTACATCTATGCAGGAGGTGCCCAATTCAGATATCCTCCACTGCAGCTTAGAGAAAAGAGAAAATTATTCAGTACATCAGGAGTGATCTTTTTAACAGTGTTTCACTGAATCAATTACATATACATTTGAAACAACTCGAATGGTACATATATGTCTCAGCCATTCCCGATTCTTTGTTCTATGCCCATCTGCTTGTTGGAATTTGGCTTCCACAAGTGACCCACAAAGATGGATTGTGGCCCTAAAAATGAAGCACACCATGATGTAGCAGGAAGAGTAATGGTTTAAGCTCTCCTTCAGAGTTTTCTGGTTTTAATCATTGCTGGGGCTATTGACCCAGTGGTTTCTTCAGTGCATTAGCATGTTCTGGGTGGCTCCCCTTTTCAACAGTTAGTACAAAAATTGAAACAGCCATAAGAAAATAGCCATTCATTCTTGACAGATAAGAAGGCTGGAAATTAATATTAAAATTTCTTCAGAAGCTCAATAAGGAAGTTCCATACTTTCTGATGCTTAGATGGCAGCATAAATTGCAAAAGCTAGGAAATATATCCTTAAGATATCCCCACTGTCCACCATCAAATCCAGTCATAGTCAGGAAACCAAGTCTCAAACCAACTGAGAACACAAAGGGATCCTGAAGAATCCTTATGTGTTTTATAATCCCCATTATAAAACACATTCCTGGCACACACCTTTTTCTAGAAATGTGTTCAAATGAGACCAGTCCAACATCATCAAATGCTTATCCACCAGCCAACAAAAAATAATATCCTCAAAATAAGGCCATGCACAATTGCTTTCATGCCAAACTGAAAGCTGCTGCCAACCCAACTCTCAGTGCATCTGTTTGCATCTTGTTAGAAGTGAAGAGCTTAGCATCTCCCAAACTTTTCTTAACAAGAAGTTCTCTGCCCAGGAAGCTGCAAAAGAAACAAACAATCCTTTCTACTTCCTTTGACTGAATGGAAAGCAGTTGCATTTGTTCAAGGTAGTATACAGACATATAAGCAAGCAATCTTCCTTGAGCTGAAGTGTAGCTGTCATGATTAGCATGGTTAATGCCACTGCTGAATGAACCCTTTAGAAGCAGAACACTGAAATAAAAAGGGCTTTTTTCTAAAAAAAATGGACTAGGAACTGTTTAAATATGTATTTGTATATTTCTGGATACAGATTATATTCCAGTTGATCAAGTTAAAATTAATGGTTCAAGCCAGAATAGACACAAATACATTTGGAAACTGGAAGAAGAAAAGCTTAACATTTGTTATTGTTCATGCTTTAAAAATTTAATCTTATCTTAAATGGCTAGTCCAGAATTATCACACTGTTTAGGCAGTGTTTGTTCATGTATGATTGCAATTTAATGTGATATGAACATTGTATCTTATTCAAAATAGTCCATCAGTGTTAGAAAAGGGGACTGCCAACAATTTACTTTATTTCCAACTTTCCCATTTAAAAGGAAGATGTCATTTATTTTCTGTTGAATGTTCAAGGCTTTGGGTTGGGTTATATGTTTTTCATAAATTAATATTTCCCACACATACAATCCTTCACTGTCTCTCTTCCTATGGCCTGCCATAGATAGGCCCACATAGGCTGGCTAGCTATTAGCTACAACAGTGTTTCTGAACCTCAGCACCTGTAAGATTGGTGGATTCCCAGAATTCCCTAGTCAGCCATCTTATAGGAGTTGAGGTTGAGAAACACTGAGCTAGAAGGTGGAACAGGCCACCATTTCCTCACAAGTAACAATAGAAAAAAAACCCAGCCAATGAGAAGAATGGCTATATGAAGTGGGGAAGCAAATATTAAAGCTTTATTTTATTTATTTATATTTTATGTTATTTATTTGATTTATATGCAACCAAAATCAATGACTCGTGGCAGCTTACAATAAATTCCTTCCAAGGTATCCAAAGCAGAGTATGGTTATAAGACGACTATGAGGCCAGTGTGTCATGCCCTCTCTTCCCATTGGGAAGTCCCTGAAAGATTCTATGACATTCAGTGGACAATTTCAAAAGGCTGCCCATTTCCACCATTTAAAAGAAAATGTAAGTATGAGCAAAAGCTTTTGCTTACAATGTGCTTTAGTTGCTTAAAGCATCAGATCTTATTCATGCAAAAGGCAGATTGCAAGTATTTGCAGCCAAGAGATCTTAAAAAGTTTGTCAATTACAGGTAGTCCTCTACTTATGACCACAATTGGGATCAGAATTTCCATTGCTAAGCAAGATGCTTTTTAAATGAGTCATGCCCAATTTTATCTTTTTTTTGCCATGACTGTGAAATTAACCACTGCAATTGTAAAATGAACTGTACAATAGTTAAGTGAATCTGGCTTCCCCTGTTGACTTATCAGAAGCCACCTGAGAAGGCCACAAAGGGCAATCACATGATCCAGAATGCTGCAACCCTCGTAAATGCATGCTAGTTGCCAAGTGCTCAAATTCTGATCATGTGACTGTGGGGATGCTGCAATGGTTGTAAGTGCAAGGATGGAGTGTAAATCACTTTTTCAGTGGCACTGTAACTTTGAACGATCACTAAACAAATAGTTGTAAGTCAAGGAATACCTTTATGTTGGAAAATCTTTTTTTTCCTCCAGCAAGACAGCACAGTATGTATCTGACTGAAGCTGTGGCAGAGTTTAGGCAGAATGAATCAAGTAACAACCACTGTTTTCTTTAAAATGTCTCACAAGTCTCTTATTCCAAACCCTGTGCTAGGAAGAAATGATTCTAAAGATAAAGAGATTTCAATATCACCTCTTGTCAAAGCCTCTCAAATGCAACGACTCAGGGCAAGAAATTTCAAGCAGTCTCCAGCAGCCTAAAATTTGGAAGTATGGATTGATACATTTTAAAAGGAAAGATTCTGAAGAGGGCCACTTCCCAGAAAACAGAGTTGTCTGAAAGAAACTTACCATCTGGAACCTCATCTGGCCGCTTCCTTTTCTCATAAACAACAATAATAACCACAAGAATGATGATCTCTGCCAGAATTCCCAGGAAGGGCCACAGAGGAGCCAAGTGACTGCGTACACGCAGGATGGTAATTTCAGCTGTGGTGCCCACGGAGTTGGTGGCATTGCATTCATAGTCACCAGGATCTTCGTTGATCTGGAGGTTCACAATGCTAAGTTCGGTGTAGTTCTCTTTCTTGGTAATGAAGAAGCGACCAGAAGTGTTGTCAATCCCCTAGTGAGAAGGTCAGGTCACAACAAAATCACTAGCATTCAGCCAAAGCTTATTCTGTTACATGCCCACATCCTGCCTTTTAAACAAGCTCAAAATTCTCAACTCTAAAAACTTGATGAGGTGGGCATGAGAGAAGCACAACAAGCTCATTAGCATAATCATTTTACTTATTCACGTTCTCCTGCCTTTTAAAGTTACTTAAGTTCACTTCTGGAAAAAGATGACATTTATATTTCAGCTAGGCATAGAGGAACCATTTTGAGAGGAAAATTTTGTTGTTGTTGTTCAGTCGCGCAGTCGTGTCCGACTCTTTGCGACCCCATGGACTGCATTACGCCAGGCCCCCCT
>JANHZU010009311.1:0-10904 GCA_032468055.1 Acrochordus granulatus | reverse complement strand
TTATTATTTTAGATAATTAACTACCAGAATAAATTTTACATTTGTTTAAATAATTAAACAAAAATTGTTTTTGTACTGTACAGTTTGCCACAGTCTTTAGGACATTTACATCTGATCGAGTCCACTGATCGAGTCCACTGATTTTTACATAAATTATTATGCAACTAATAAAATATAAACTTTCTCTTACAGTTGTAAAGTTTGACAATAAGGCCATTTAAGTTTTCTATATTTGAAATGCTGTGTTATGAATGTATTATATTACTAAAGTGAAATGCTAGCCTAAACATAACTTTATAATGCACATTATTATGGAAATGCAACTTGAAGATTTTTTCTGTTTAATATTCATTTAAGGGGTTTTTTGCACCGCCTTGTTGCCTTCTCACTAGAATGGAAATTCAGATGTTTCTGGAAGGCATAAGCAATGTCATTCTTTGTTAAATTCCCACTCACCAACAAGACACCCTCAGGGATCTTTTTTTTTCAGCTCTGAAATATACTTTCCCATGTTACATTGCCTTGAAGTTCATGTCCATTTGGGATAGCATATTTCAGTTTGTTTCAGAATATATTGGGCTACTTTGTGAAGGAAGAAATATTCCTTCAATCAATGTTCAATCAAACCAATGCTTACTATGTGCTGTAGTGTCTTTTCAAGCTTCTTTTTAGTATGAGAGCTTTAATAACATCATAGCTGCAATTTTTGCCTGGTAAACTGAAGGTTGCTAGTTTGACATTTGAAATCTGGCAAAATGTTTTGAAATTAGTTTTTTCTTTCTTTTAGCATCTTATTTTTCTTTGTACTTACTTTATTAAAAAAACTACAGTAGTGCATTGTTTCAGCATTTTTCCAGTCATCTGAAGTATGTGTTCTTCTGTATGTTCTCTTCAGAGTGATGCGGCTGTGACATAAATCAGCTCAATAACTGTCAGGATTGATTCAGCTGATTTGTCTGGCTAAGCAGATGTCCTTTTCCTCTCTCACTATTCCTTCTGTGTCCTTCCATGCTCAGTGGAAGAGGAGAACCATCCCCAATAGAACTTATTTCCTGTTTGAGATGCAGCAGTGAGTACACATCTCTCATTTCTTCAGATTAAAATGCATACAAATTCTTGAATTATCAGACGTGTTGGATAAGGACTTTAATCATTGGGTAGAAAAAAGCTTTTCATCAGTTATTCTTTGCTTATAATAAGGTATGGGAATGACAACTAAATCTATGTATTCAATAGCTGGCTCGATTTCAATTGTGCCACTATTTGCTGAGCTAGACAGTGCTTCTACTACTTTATTAAAAAAAATCCTGGCTTAAGTACAAGTTTTAAGCCAATCCAACAAGATCTGGCAGAGCTTAGTTATGATATAAAACAGATGCAAGAAAAAAAATGGCTCACAAGGCAAATACTCAACCCAGTCATAATATTTTGGATTGCAGAAAAAAATCTATGTGTGATTGAAATTGACAGTCCTCCAGGTCAGTCAAACCTGACTGAAATTATGAAGTATTTTTTCAGAAAGTTCCTTTCTTTGGGAATGGATTTTTCAATCAAGATTGATCGTGTGATTAAAAATCATTTAAAAAGAAGGAAGACTGGAATAGTTCCTCCATGCAATTCCTCATGTTACCACTAAAGATAAGATTTTACATCTTTTTCTCCAGGAATCAGTAAATCTCCTTTAAAGTGGGATTCCAGTTAAAATAAGATATCTATTTATCCCAATTTTATTAGCAGGTTTTGGAAAAGAAAAAGACATTTTTCTCTCTGTACTAGTTTTGGTTTATGTTTTGGTTATTTTCAAGATAGTCAGTCTGGGCATATTGTTAATTCTAGTTTTATTTCTATGCATATAATAATGTTTTTCTTGTTTTCTTTTAAATATAGATTTTATACATATGTAACAGAATAATATTTAAATTGAAATTGTTTATAGGGATTCTGCCTCTGTAGTAACACATACAAATGTTATAAATATTTAAATTTAGAAGAGTTAATTATTAGATATTTGTTAAATGGTACAGGTCATAAAATTGGAAAAATATTGGTAAGTGGGCCAAAATAAAATGTATGGATGAAGTTATTCTTAAGGTAAAAGTATTTCAAGAACTGAAGAAACAAAATGTAATCTTTCTATATTTAAAATAATTACTAGCAGTTATTGCTTATCTATACGAGACTCATGAAAGACTTTCATGGGATAAATATCTGTTAATGAAAGATTGGATAGGACATGTTTACCCGACAAAAACTAAAGTTGTGGCCATTTTGATTTGAGAAAGATTATTCTCCTATTAAGTTTTATGAATGTTTTTGACATTCAATGAGTGTTTTAAACTGATAATAGGAGATTGTGTTTCAGTGAAACATTGGATCCTGAGCTTGATAGAAATGCACTGGCAAACACACACAAATCATTAGTGAAGGAAACTATTAAGACATATGGATGAATTGAATTTAATAGGCCTCTAATGTTTGATGTATTCTACTAAAAGAGAATATCCATTTTATTTAAGTGTGCATCAGAATTTTTTTAAGGCTTGACTTATCATCATAAGAATCATGATATTCATATCATCAACTTTATATGAAATTCAAGAATGTCATGATTAGGTATCCAATCATAGTTTAATCATCTTGAAATGTGTATTTCAAAAACAGGCTAGGGTGTTGAGAAAGTGGTATTTTAGTGTTTTCCTACTGAATGATAAAGAATTTGTACAACAAGTGCAAATAGAGGCCTCATAATTCAGAAACCTCAAAAGCCCACATTTTTGAATGGGAAACATAAAAAGCATATATTTGAGATAGAATTATTGTTTACAAAATCATACAAAAATAACATTAAAAATAAAAGGGAAAATAATTTGCAAGACAAACTGAAACATTTCTGGCTACAGATAGTTACATACACATCTGCAGTTCTGTACAGAGAACTACAGAAAAATATAAATGAGCTACTATAATATCACAGAAGACAAAATTTATGCAGGCATGCTTATAAGATAGATATTAGGAGAGTATCCTAATAGGAGTAGGTAACAGCTTGGTTAATCACTTATAACAAAAGAAAGATATGGCAAAGTTTCCAATTATTAGAGTGGAAAGAGATGAAATATTTATTTCAAACTTTAAAACTTTTAACATTTTATTCAGAATTATATAATAAACTAGTGAATGTATCAATGAACATGTAGAGGCCTTTTAAAATAAAATTATTTTTACCACATTTAGATGATACATAAAGAAACTTTTATTTGCTCCACTGAGGTAGAAATTACAAAAAAATAAAAAATGTCAAGTGATAAAATACAAGTACTAGATGAGTTCCCTATTGAAGAGTATAAAATATTTATAGATCTTTGGATGTTAAAACTTTGTCAAGTATATGAACAGATTTGTATAAGTGAATTTTATCAACAGCATTTAATCAAGTTTATATTACAGTTATACCAAAAGCAGGTAAAGATCACACTCACTGTGCTAATTATCATCCAATCTTGTTGATTAATGTTGATACAAAGATTTTAAAAGCAGTGTTAGCAAACAGATTACAGTAAGTGATTTTACTCATTATTAAGAATGAACAAGCAGGGTTTATAAAAATTAGGCAAGAAATAAATAACATTATCTTGTAAATTTAATGAACTTGAATGAAAATAAACATCAATTTGAATTTTATCATTAAATGCTGATAAAGCCTTTGGAATATAAATAAACAATACCTATTTGTTGTACTAAGTAGATTTGGAATTCATAATTTGGATTAAGATACTGTATGAGTTATCATACCTAAAGTGAAGGCTAATTGCATGTATTTTCCTACTTTTCCACTATTTAGAGGAACTAGATAAGGATGTCCACTTTCACTCTGCTTTTGATCTATGTCAAATCTTTGGCATGCTATAAAACATCATAGGGAGATTTATGGGATAATGCATCACTCAGTTAAATACAAATAGGTTTTATTTGAAGATGGTGTTCTTTTATTTCTAAATCTCAAAATATTATCGTGGTCTTGATAGAAAATGCTAAATGTCTTTAGTAAAATAGTAATAAACTGGTTCAAATTAGAATTGATGCTGATAGATGAAATTTTGGTTGTCATCAATTTAAGGAATGTTAATTCCATATTTGTATCAAATTAAATACTTTGGTAGATCTATACCAAATAATATAACTCAGTTAATAATATTTTATATAAATAAAATATTTGGAGAAGTTACTTCAGATATGGGTAGATGGAAATCATTCATTCCAGTTCATATATCTGAAATATTTTCAGAAAATAAATTCTTTGTTTAGAAAATGTCTATAAAGTTCTGTGATTCTGAGAATATCTTTACTGAAAATGCAATTAACAATTAATGAGAAAAAAAGATTCAGTTTTCTGAAACTGGATCTAAATCATGCATACCTGTTGTCAAGTAGTACTTGTACTAACTTTCCAATTTAGGCCACTTTGGAATCTCTCTCTCAGTCTATCTTTCTGTATTTACCCCAGTTAGAAAATTATGGAATGGAATGTCTAATAAAAAAAATTGATGATTTTTCTCATGCATAATTGACTGTGGGGAAACCTTAATTTAAAAGTAGGGAAAAATTAGATGGAAATGGGGATCTTGACTTGGGACTAACTGATAGATCATGAAGATGAATTTTTAACATATTATGTGAAAAGACAAATATCATCTACCAGATATAACCCAATGGCAATATTTACAGTTACAACTTTTGTTAACAACATTATTTGGAGCACCAATATTTTCAGCTTCTGAGTTAACAAAAATACCAGAACAACTTGTTAATTTTTTAAAATGTAAAAAACTTCTATTACTTTCTATATAAATCTTTCTATAATTTATTGTTATCAATAAATCAATTTGTACTGCAGATGATAAGAAATGAGTGGAATTAAGAATTAGAGATTCCTGTATTGCCTAGACAATGGGAGACTGTTTTAATTTCTATAGCAAGAGTATCAAAGGATCTCAAATTACAAGTTATGCAACAAACAATAATATTTAGAATGTATTGGACTCCATTATGTTTGCACAGAAACTGCCAAAAATAGCATTTTTTGGAGATGTAATAAGGATAATGTTTCTTTAAAATGCATGTTTTTATAATGTGTTATATTTACTAAGTTTTGGGAGAAAGTACTACATTACATAAATATAATTGTACAACAAAAGCTAAATTTTTCAAATGATAATATTCTTTTGAACTACATTCCTAGTACTTGAAATTTGACAACTGAATGATGTAAATTGATTCTTTGTAATTATGGTAAAAAGACTGATATTGCAGTATTAGAAAAATAAATATATGACCCCTTTCACTAAATGGATAAAGGATCTGATTGCACTTGCCATCCACAGTAGATTATCAATAGATATAGATTTTATATGGACAAATACAGTTTTGATTGTGAGCCTAATTCACTCAGAATGTGAGCCTAATTCATTCCAGAAGAATGCTCTTAAGTCTGAATTGCTCTTAAACTGAAGCAAGGTTTCCCATAAGAAACAATGTAAAGTCAGATGATCCGTTCCACGCCCTCAAAAATATTCATACAAAAATCATTTTCAATGGACTTTTATGTAGAAATGATTGTCCCTAATATCTGAAACAAGTAGCAATGATTAATACACAATATAAAGTACAATAAATTAATCAGCACTTATGAATCCGTTCCGAGGCAGATTCTGGCCATCAGCTCCTGCTCGGCTGACGCTGTCTGGGTGGCCCTGTTGGATTGGGAGGATCTGCTTCTGCTGCTGCTGCTCAAGGCAAAACAGCCATTTCCCTTGGCAATGCCAAGCAAAACTCGGGGGGTTTTCCGAGTGGTGTAGAAATGTTTCTTATCATAACCTGCCTCCATGCTATGAAAGGAGAGAAGAGATGGGCAAGCGGAGACGGTTGGACAGTGCCATATGAGGAAGGTATGTGTGTATGCGTGTGAGAGAGAGAGAGTGAGTGAGTGACAAGGAAGTTGGAGGATCAATCTTCATACACTTGAAGAGATGGGCAGGAGGGGGAAGGACCATGTGTGTGTGAGTGACAGGGAAGATGGAGGATCAGTCTTCCTACACTTGAGAAGAGTCCTGGCTGACAAGAGGGAGATGAGAGGGAGGAGAGGAGGGGGAGGAGGATTGCTTGGAAGGAGAATCTGGAATCTGAATGACGGGAGTTCTTTCTCTTGAAGGACTTTCACTTAATTTATGCTTTTTACACAGCGAGAGAGAAGAACCATTGGGTCCCTTGTAAGATTTCTTGCGCAAGTTCATCATGCAGTGCTTGTCTTGCGAGTTGTCGATTGATAACGAAATTAAATTTTATTAAAACATTTTTGCTCATCTTGCGAAAATCTTGTGAACCGAGGTACTTGGAACCCAAAGTTCCACTGTATATTGAAATATGGGACTCATTTATATAAAATACGTTTATTATATAACATGATAGTTACACAAATGTATTAGAAATATATTTGTACTTGAATAATAATTGCATTAGATAATTATATATAAAATTGTAACTATTTCCTGCTAAATTACATCTTATATTTATTTCTTTTTCCTTTGATGGATATTCCCCCTTTTTTAAAAAAGCACTTTCTATACCTTTTTTTAACATATATAAGGTAAAGTTAAGTGCATTTTTATCTTTGTATTTTGTTTTCTGCTTTTTAATGTCATTATTTTAAAAAGCAATATTTTTTTTTAATTCCAGAAAAAAGTAGCATATTGTTTTGGGCAAAGGTATATAGTCCTTGTAATACTATAATACATTATAACACTGTAATGTGTGTGCAGTGGTGAGAATGGGTAAGGTGCTGGGCTTTTTGGATGGAAGATCAGTGACTCAAGTTTGAGACACAAGCACCACTGTGCAACAGGGTAAGCTTCTGTTACCTGCAATCTAGCATGTAAAAATGCAAGTAAATAAATAGTTATCACCTTTGTGGGAAGGTAATAGTATCTGTGTGCTTTGGCATATAGTCAAAGCTGGCCACTTGATCATTTAAGCATCTTTAGACGACGCTGACTCCCTTGGCTGTGAATCGGAGACGAGCATCACTCTTCAGAGTCGGCCATAACTGGCAGGGGAAACCTTTACCTTATATAATACTTGTGCTCCTCTGCTAGAACCACCACCAACCTTTTATTTACAAAGCAAGAGTTATATTCATTGTGTGTTTTAGGACTTATGCAAGAATGAGTCTAGAACACATTATAAAGAAAAAAAATAAAAAACTGATGAAGTGTATGTTGTTTGGAGGCATCACTAAACAAGATGAAAAAAAGAAAAAGGAAGTTATAAACAGAAGGAGGGTTGATTGTGATGCTGAGTTCTATGTGGAGAAGGAGGAAATATGTTTGTGTGTTTGTATGCACATTTTCAAGTTACTTTTGATTCCTGGCAATTACCTTGATAAGTCCCTGCAATTTCCTTGGACTGATTTCGGAAGTGGTTTGTCACTGCTTGTTCTAGGGTTAAGAGAAAGTCAATGGTCCAAATTTATCCAGCTGGCTTTGTGTCTAAGGGGATTAAAATTCATAGTCTCCTAGTTCCTAGACTGATCCTTTACCCAATAAAAGGATAAAATTCTATCCGAAAACCAGTGATATGGTTACATACTAAAAGAGTATCTGTTATCATTTAAAGTAATTATAATTTGTTATAAAAAATTTGTCTAAAATTTTTAATCTTCAAAATTTTTAGACAAATATGTAAAATTATCTTGGAACAACCTAGTGGCTTTTTTATTAGCATGGGGAGCTTGATTTAGGAGGTCAGATCCTACAAAATATTCGGTTGTGTTAACTATATAATGATTCATGAAGCATTTATTCCTTTCTAAATGTTTCTTCTTCTTTGGAAATCAAAACTCAGAAAATTACTCATTATGTAATCATTATGGCATAGCATAATTTCAGAGTTTGTGAACATTCTGATAACCTATTATCTTTCCAAACCTTTGTGTGTGCTAAATCACTGTTCAATTTCTTGATAGATTATGTTTGAACTAAGCAAATTAGCCAGTTATTTTAAGATATACGAGCATGTAACTTTGTATAATTCTAAAATTCTATTTTCCCTTAAGGAATTTAGGCAGTGAAGCTGTTTTATAATATATACTGTAATATATTTTAAAATCTGTTTTGCTTGAAATCAAAACAATGCAAAAATAAATATTTATATCTATAAGCACTTTATTGTTTACTTGCATTAAGTACTTTTGGTCATTTTACTATATTTCCTTTCAACTTTTTTATAGCTAAAAGACTTGCATAGATAACTACAGATAGGAACAATTATCAAAGGTTTGTGTTTTTAACTTGTGATTACATTAAACACAAGTGAAAATGGAAGATGCTAATTTCACAGCATGGGATAGGAGATTGAACAAGATACAAAAACAATGACTGTTAAGGGTTAGAAGTATCTGTACGACTGCAAGCAAAATAATGATAATGATTATGTGATAATGGTACTGTTGTGATGCTTTATGAAGCAGTAATCTGGCTCCCCACCAGACAGAATTGCTCACATCCTCATACTTATTTCAATAAAAGGAATGGATTGTTTCTGAGTAGCACAGCTGGGCAATCACATTATTGCTTTTATTTTGCATTTAGTGTTTATATAAAATGCACAATATACCAGAATGAGATGAAAGAAGAATAAAAAAAGATTGAAAAACAATATATTATAAGATTGTAAAGGCTATACATATGCAGGCACATCCTCCCACATGCCACACACACACACACACACATGCAATCACACGCATATACACATACACTTATGTAAAAAATCATCTGAATTACTTGTCTAACTCGAAGATAGGTAATTCTGTTTTAACTATGGGTTCAGGTAATCATTAATTGACTTGCCTCAAACTACTTTATATATATGATGAAGAATATTCTTAATTTATTATACTCAAGAGTGCATTGGAATATCTACATAGCTCTTTTTCCTGAAGTCAAAAAAATCTCCCCAAGGAAAACACTATTAAATACAAATTGCATCTTTATTCTACAGCAGAAAGATGAATTAATTATATGAAAATCTTGATTGTATATCATGAAATCAGCACCCAATTGGACCTTTGAAAATGAACACATGCAGGCTAATATCTACTGTGTATTTTTTTCAAAAAGTACCATGTTTGGCTTTACCTTTTACAGGTAAAGGGTTCCACCGCCAGTTGTGGATGATTGTTTATCTCTGTTTCCTATCCGAAGAGCCAGTATTTGTCTGAAGATGCTTCCATGGTCATGTAGCTGGCCTGACTATATACCAAGGCACGTGGATGCTGTTACCTTCCCCATTGAAGATGTTACCTATTTATCTACTTGCATTTTTATATGCTTTCAACTGTTACATTGGCAGGAGGTAGGCAGACAACAGGAGCTCACCCTGTTATATGGTGGCTCTTTGGTCTTGAACTCAAGCCGCTGACTTTCTGGCCAACAAGCCCAATGTCTTAACTGCTTGAGCACCACGTGCCCTTGCTTTTTGTAGATATGTAAGTTATTATTAAAAATATATTGTCATTATCATCAATACATTTGGAAAATATGTCTGATAGATTATGAGTTCTATTTTATTACTTCAGAATTAATAATTAGGACTAATTTCTTAACCGTTGAGATTATCTGTGCATTTTTGGTGCCTATCAAAGTTTTGATTTAGAATTGTAGGGCAGGAAGTTAAGAGGGTGAAAGGAAGGGTATGGTTATCTACTGTTAGTCATCTCGAGTTCTAGCAGATCTAGGCTGCAAGAATTCAGATGATCACAAGATAGAAACAACAATTTGTTTTCTAATTCTTGTTTAGATTGTTTAGTAGTAACTTGGATTTTTGTAGCCCAGTTATGAAAGTACTTAAAGTTAGAGCTCTGAAAACAGAGGAAGTTGTGTAACCCTTCATGCTGTATCTGTACATTTGCAAGACTAACAAATATATGAAAACAGTAGATATCTTCCATATTCATGACCCATATGATGATAAAGGAGGCTTTTTAGCAACAACAGCAAAAAAGTCATTTTTTGACTTAAAACATTTACATATACTGAAAATATCTCTTAAGGCATATGTTAAATGTCTTTTCCCATCCACATCCAGAGCATGAAATCATAAATATGTTTACATATACAAATACATACACACGCATTTTTTAATTTATCATCAAATACTTTCAGCAGCAATGAAAATGGTATTTACTGTAATTCCAAAAGAGTGAAGGACCAATTCGTATGAAAGAAAATATTCTACGCATACAAATTATACAGAATGTGATTTTCTATACCAGTAGTAAAAAAAAATATCTCTATTTCCTGAATGTGCTATGATTTAATTAATAATGGGGGTGGTGCTCATCATAAGTAAAGAGCCAGTGTTATCTGAAGACACTTCTGTGGTTATGTGTCTTGGATGACTGTACACTGAGGCACACGGAACTCTGTTACCTTCCCACCAATTTAGGTGGTACCTATGTATCTACTTGCATTTTGCATGTTTTCAGACTGCTAGGTTGGCAGGAGTTGGGCAAATAATGGAGGTCACCCTGTTATGAGGTGCCTGGGTCTCAAACTCAGGCTGCTGACCTTCTGGCTGACAAGTCCAATATCTTAACTGCTGGGCCACTGTGCCCCCTTAGAATTACTCTAGCATCAATAGAAATTATCTAGTATCTTAACAGACTGTATTAGCTGACTGCTAATAGGTTTAAAGGGGCGCGGTGGCGCAAGTGGTTAAGAGCTCGGCTTGCCAGCTGGAAGGTCGGTGGCCTGGATCGCGACCCAGCGTTGCCGTGCAGCAGGGCGAGCGCCTGCTGTTCCACCCCAGCTCCCGCCCACCTAGCGGTTCGAAAGCGCGCGAGCGCGAGTAGA
>JANHZU010009310.1:15534-33825 GCA_032468055.1 Acrochordus granulatus | reverse complement strand
AAGGAGATCAAACCAGTCAATTCTACAGCAAATCAAACCTGATTGCTCTTTGGAGGGACAGATATTGAAGCTGAAGCCCAAGTATTTTGGCCACATAACGCTCAGGAAGGACTCATTTGAAAATACTGTGATGCTGGGAAGGATTGACGAAAAGAGGAGAAGGGGACGGCAAAGGATGAGGTGGATAGATAGCATGGTCAGTGTGATGGGCATGGGCTTGAGGGGACTCCGGGAGGCCGTGCAGGACAGGGAGACCTGGCGTAATGCATTCCATGGGGTTGCGAAGAGTCGGACACGACTACGCAACTGAACAACAACATAGGCCTTTGGACCAGGAGGCAAAAGTTCTGTTATTCATGTGTTTTTATGATTGGAAAACACACAGGTATTAATTGTTGTGCTTTAATTTGTATATATTGCCCAGAGTCATTATTGAGAGATGGACAACCATATACATTATTTAAATAAATAAAATAAAATTTTGTAGCAGTTATTTTCATTAGGAAAACTGTCATTAAGCAATGAGATTTACATTTTTTACAGATGGGCCAATCATTAATCAATACTGCCCAATGGGTGATCTAAACCAAGCCATAATCATAAATGTTTACTGTGTATGGATAGTTTTAATTCCTGGCCACTGGGAAAACATTTTTAGCAATCTACAACAATAATTTCTCAGTTGGAACTAATTTCAGAATATTTTATTCAACCATCAATATGTATATAAGATGGTACAATGTATGAAGATGGAGTGAGTACCTGTGGAAAACAAAGCACTTATAGCATTTAAAATGTAGTTTCATATTTAAACATAAATTCTAAAAGTTAGCTGGAATGGAATAAAACAAAGTTGACTGGGCTGTAACCAAGGCTGGCAATCTGGTAGTAGAACAGAAATCTTGCTGACATTATCTTTTCCTTCCCTTTACATTCCCCATGCATCATCTGTTTTGGAGGACTGGTGTACAGCCAGCATTAGATATAGCCTACAACAGAAACAGAAGCGATAAGGCATGATGGTGCAGGCAGTTAAGAGCTTGGCTTGCTGGATGGAAGGTCAGCAGCCCAAGTTCAAGACCCGGCATTGCCGTGCAGCAGGGAAAGCTCTTGCTGTTCCACCTCAGCTACTGCCAACCTAGCAGTTCGACAAGTGTGCAAACACGAGTAGGTAAATAGGTACCTCCTCCTCTGGTGGGAAAGATAATGGTGTCCACTGAGCCTATGGTGTCTAGTCATGCCAGCCATATGACCACGAAGCATCCTCAGTTGAACACTGGCTCTTCAGCTTGGAAACAGAGATGAGCACTGCACCCTACAGTCGGTCACAACTGGCAGGGGAACCTTTACCTTTACCTTACAACAAAACAGAAGTTAATTGCATAATAGAAGAATTGAGGGAGGAGGGATTTTTGTAGGATTAAAAGTAGTATAACTAGCTGCAGAAATAATTGTGATTCCATTCTAAGTTAATACTTATAAATACATTAAAAATCTGAATGCTCTGAAATTTTAATTCCTTTTCAACGATTACTATGAATATGTGAACACCGAAGATGGGGGACATTCTGAAAAATTCTCTGTAATAAATGAAACAAAAGGTTGACAGCTGTTTTTCTGCTGAATTTCACCAAACGTTATATTCTTATGAAGTATTTCTTCTTCCGCAGGCGAAGGGAGGAAGAGAGGCGGGTTGTTATATAACGTTTGTTTGATATATTAACAAGTGCCAGTGTACTTTATAGCTCACAAGTAATTCATTCTATAGAAGAATGGCAGATTAAGCTGTGAGAGTGTGCATTAATGTCAAAATAACTTTGTATTTGAAAAATAAACCTCTTAACAAAATTGAATTTCATCAGAACACTATTTATGGATTATAATTCTGCAAATGGATTTATATCATATTCATAGTTTCTATTTAAGGCTATTACAGTATTACGTTTAAGGCTACTTAATATTATATGTGGTCGCTTTTTTACTTTAAGATAGTTTTGTTTATTCTAATTATTATTATCTGCCTCCTTTTGTTAATTATTAGAATACTGATTTGATTTCAACAATAGTTTGAAACACTAAATTTGGTGAAGATCTTTTTAATATGAAGTTCTAATTTAATGTTATTCCAAAACATATTAAATTTTATACAGCTATTTCTCTAATATCTTTTCTACTTTTCTTTTGCTTTTTAAATTTTTTTCTGTTGTTTCTTCAATTGTGCTTTCAATGTCTCTTAGGAAAAAAAAGAAGGCATGGACAAAAAGACTCAACTTTCACAGTTGAGAACTGAAAGCAAAATCTTGTTCCCTAATCCTTGTCTTAGATATATTTATAGAGTTATTAATACATACTGTACATACCATACTTGCTGAAACATTGATTTACAACCACAATATAGTTATTTTGTATGCAGTATATAGCCTTCTTGAGATCTTCCCTGTTAAAAAGACAAATAAAGGTGCATGAGGACAATATGGTAATCCAACCATCTTGAATTATGAAAAATAACACAAACTAATTTTCATTCAGTTTTATTTGGGGGGCTGTGCATGATAAAAGATACACATTTGACTTTGTTTTTCTTATTGTTCCAAAATAAGGTAAAAGATTTTTAACTTTTCTTTGTAGGATAAAGCATAAAAAACACCATGGCACACATGAAACTAATCTACATACATCATTCTGCAGTGAATAGCTTTCATCCTCAGCCTTAACTAGACAGAGATTACACATCAATTAAAACTGATGAGGGAGCATAACAAAGGAATCCTACAATTTCAGCATTATTTTGGGAGAACATGAGGCTTAATAACTTTGTGTACCTAAAATGAAACAAGGATGAAACTGAAGTACAAAGCTGGAATGTACAAAGCAATAAAATTAATTTGTTCCAAGAACTTGAAAATATAACATATGAAACATTTCAGTTGCACACACGGGGCTATAAGACTATATGCTGCTTATTATGGAACATTCCCATGTCATAAAGGGAAAAAAAGCAAATTTTTGAGGTTAAGGCTGTGCACAAACATCAATTTCAATGCCGTACATTCATTAGAAGCTATTAACAATAGTAGAATAATGGGAATCATTCTACACTATAGGAAAAAGAATATCTTTCATACATTCCTCAGAATACACATTTTTAATCACTGTTCACAGTTTAATATCACTTTCAATGGACAGCATCATTTTGTTCTCTGACAAAATTTCTTCACCAACAAGCATAATTTAATGGGCACTTTTTCATATGGCAATGCTAAATCCTCAGTTATATCAAAGAAAAAGTAGCTGTAAAGTTGAGAGCCCTGTAAAGATCAACAACAATGGAAAACATTTTCTCATTACATTGCTGAAACTTTAGTGTAAAAACTAATTTTAATAGCTTTTTACAGTTAAAAACCTTTCAATATACAGTTTGCAAGTTGATCCAAAAATGAAATCAACCATTTTTAAAAAAACTTACATCAAGCAAGCATTTACTCTGAATAAACACATATGCATTGCTCATTACTGCAGTTATAAGCACCACTTGATACAAGAGGAATATTTGTCCTGCAAATATAAACTAAGACAATCCAGCTTTCCAGAGTCTGATAATTCAGTTAATATTTGCAGTGCAGATATACCTTAAAAAGTTAACTGTAAATTTGGCAGAGTCACAGAACTGAGCTGAACCAATGCATATTATCCTTGAATATTAATTTAGAAGAGCAAATACATATATTCTGGTAAATGTTTATCTGCATCCAGATTATTTTATATGCAGTTCTGCAATACTGCAAGTTTTATAGTAATCTTTAATCAGTTAACTGCCTAGAAAATGAAAATGCTTTAGTAGTGAATTTTGGAAAACTGATGATCAAGAAGCAATTCAATTTTGACTAGGCATTTTTCAAACACTCAAGATTAGAGTAGACTCATTCTAGCCTTATTTCAACTGTCGAATGATTCTATACTTTCAACTTCTAACAAGGACCTTCAGTTCAACAGGCCTCATCATGTATTAGCTAAGATCAAGAGAAGTATTCAACAGATCTCTAGTTCAGCATCAGTCAGTTTATAGTAACATGCATAATAAAAAATTAATGAAGAAGGGAAGGCCACATTGCCCTTAACAAATGATTGCTTAGTTGCAAAGGAAAGAAGCAAGAATTTAAATCTGAATTAAATATCATTAAGCATTGCTAATTTTTATTAGAATTCTGAAATTATTTTAGGAAAACATTTTAAGGAGTGCATGAACATTCCTGCATGCATGAAATACTATATATATATGTATCAATTTAGGACAGTTTAGCTCCTATTCTATCCCTTATGTAATGAACTAGGAACTACAATAAGTTTCATTAAGATGAATATAAATATCTCAGATTTTTATTAGAAACATTTCCATTTAGGGCACTATAGGATTTGGCTTGGTATCCTTTTTAAAAATTCAGGCAAATATTTGTATTTATCACATGAATATCTTTACAAAAGCATTAGCATCTCAAACTTTAAGCCAGATTGGTATGACAATGTGCCTTGAATCAAATTTATAACAATAACATTTGGAACAATTTGTAAATTCTTTTTATATTAGAAACTCAGTAACAATTACATTGTTATTGTCCACATGAGTAATAAAATACACATAAAATCATAAATAATAAATTCAGTTCGTCCTAGAATTCAAACAGGTTTCAAGTTGGTTCATTGTCCAGAACAAATAATATCTAGCATCTATTTCCTTTGTAGATATTTCTTTGTCTATCCAAGAACTCTTAAATTAGATTCTTGGCATATTCCTTTTAGGACAATTCTTTGATAACATTATTTGCAATTATTGAGTATTAAAACAACATCATTAGTTTAGGTAAGAGTGACTTAATAATTTTCTTTCAAATTTAATAGTGTTATATTACAAAAAGTAGGCTTTTAATTAGCACTAGTACTAACTACATAATTTCTTTTGTTTTCTTCCAATTATATCCATTAGTTCAATATTTTAGACAAGATATTGCAGTATCTATTGCACCTGCCTATTCCAGTACTGTAGTTCAGAAATATTTGGATAGCACTATGATTGAAATAATAAAGTATTATTTCAGATATTGAAAACACTTTGAATAGTACCTCCTTGCTTTAAAAATTTGTATTACATCATTTGCTTTTGACTGCAATTTTATTCTTACTTGGTATAAACATTATTCAAAATTATGCCCTTTAACATTCTTGGAAATAAAAATGAAACATACTTTGCTTTCCAATGTGAATTCAATTAGCTGGAAATCACAAGACCTCTATCAAGCAGCAGGCATAACAGAAGATACTCTTTTTCTACAAGTAAAATTTCAGGTTTCAAGAAAGGGCATTAGGAAAACTGCTGAACATGGACATCAAAATTGCTTATAGTTATAATTCTTTTTTTAAATGTTCACGTCCACATATGTAATGAAGAAAATTATAAACTCTTATGGAATCCCAATGTAGTCTCACACTAATTAAATCTCTTTAGTATCCTCCATTATGTATATTGTTACCACAAACAACAACATTTTTGAAATTAAAAAAAAATACCCTGCTTTGGTAACCCTTGACTTCTACCTCAAAATCTGTCATGAACTTAAACTTCCTTTGGTTATACAAAACAAGTCTTCTAATAGGATACACATAAGGCTTGTTTTTCTGCACAAAAACAAGCAATTGTATAAAATAGATTAGTTTCATAACCACTGTAAGAACATATATGAAGCAAAAAAGTCAGTTGTGAAATTAGCTAAACTGATAGAATAGTCACCAAATTTTCTAATTAATTAGCTTGATATTAATTTGAACTTGATTTTACAAACTACAAGCAGATATATTTTCCTACATTTCCAGAGTAAAGTTTCAGGTTCAAGAAAATTTCAACAACATATTGAGGCAGTAGAAAAGTTGCTCAATATGTAAATCAATCCACAGAAAATATGTATTTGTTCTTATAATGCTAAAAAAATTAAGTTGTTAGGTTTTCCAATTAACACAGAAGGATTACTCACAGCTTTTTTAAAAACTAAAATAAACTAGTTATTAAAGTTACAAGTCTGAATATTATACAAGTGAAATGTCTACTATAACTATGTGATCTAGAGATTTCCAGACATCCTGTTGGATTGAATAATTATTACTAGTTAAGAATTTTCAAATGTGAAAATTTAAAACAATTGCTCTCATTCACACTTAAATAAATCCCTCTAACCCAAGTATCTTCTTAAACCCACTCCCTCCTCCATCATGTATATATCCAGTTTTTTATTTATTTATACATACACACACATGCTCTTCAAGTCACAGTTTATATCTCTAGTCTTCCAGTGGCTTTGTGAGGTTTTTTTTGGAGAGCGGACTATAGGGGGAAGTAGGATCTTATTTATTAATCCTTGTAATAAGTTCAGTGCAGAGCATATAAATCCTATGGAAATCCTATGTAAACAAGGGAGGTCTGGAATAAAATAAAATAATGAAAGTATTGGAGTTCCCTCAATTTTGAACATTTAAGAAATAGAAGAAATATGTAGGAAGCAGAATATTATCTAGACTGGCCCATAGCAGCTAGTAACTACAATAAGCCATTATTGTAAATATCTGTAGACTTTGAAGCAGTGATTCCCAGAGTCTGCAACTACCACATGACCGTCTGAGGTAAGAGCCAAACCTTGAGGGCCATAAAGTGGATCAGCAGATGTATTTATATAGGATAAAAAGGATCCACTTCCATCAAAAACCTGTGAATTAGATAAAAAGAATATGGTCAGTCAGAGAATAAAATCTATTTATATGGACAGCTAATATGCATATATTTTCTTCTCAGAGATCACACTGATCTTGACTCTGCTTTTTTTCATAAGGCCCCGAAAATGTAGATTTTGCCAATTGGTCCACAGACCTGGCAGTATAGTAGAACCTGTGCAGTGGCTGTATTGATTGTTGCTGACGGGTATGACTACCTCAGATATTAATTTTACTATATGCTTTTTATTGTTTTTAAATTCTTGTACTGTTTTGGTGTTATATACTGTTTTTAATTGTTAATAAGAATCTCATATTTGAACTACATTATACACACACACATCTACACACACTAAGCATGTTTCAGCATAAAGACCATAGTTACTCTCATTGTTTCATTTTCCTGCATGGTCATCTTCCAATAAAGAAAAAAACAAACTAAAAACATAGGAAGATAAGGAAGCCTTGAAGGACCCAAGGAAAATGTTTATGGGCCTACTGCATTACACTGAGAACTGCAGGAAATGACAATATGAATTCACACTAAAGATTCACTAAGAATTTTCACCCAACTCAAGCAACATGTATCATATTAAACCTACTGATTTAAGAGGAGATGTTATTTACCTGTATTCGACTATTTCCCCAATCTGCTACAATAATATTCCCATTAGAATCCACAGCTACTCCTGTTGGAGCATTGAACTGTCCATTTCCTTCTCCATTAGATCCAAACTTCAGCAAGAATTCACCTTCCTGGTTAAATACCTGCATGATATTTAAACACAACACTTGACATTTATCCAAATTATCTGTAGAGGAAAAAACTGTAGTAACTTTGCAAGAATGAATTTTCAAAAATTATGATGGATAATGATCATTACAATAAAACTTTTTTGACTATCAGTATTAATAAAATTGTCATCAGTGAATTGCAAAAGGCAGCTTTACATGGAACAGCTTAATTTATTTGTTAATCATATTTCTATGCCGCCAATTTCCGAAGACTCTTGGCAGCTTATATAGTGATTATACATTTTTCTTTATTTCACCCCGCCCCCCTTGGCTGGCTGGCGATGTTCATTTCTGGAGTGTCCTCCAAGACTCCTGCTCTGCCCCTGGGACGAGCAAGTTTTTCACGCTGACTTCGGTGTTCCATCGCGCCAAGTTGCTCCTCTGTTGATTTGCCGACCAGCAATTTTTCCCTCCGAAGGAGGTCCCCATTAATCTACTTGCATTTTCATGTGCTTTCGAACTGCTGGGTAGGCAGGAGCTGAGGCAAGTGACAGGGCGCTTCACTTCCAGTCATGTGGAGCTTGTAGATCGAACCTGCCAGAGTGCCTGCCATTTCTGGAAGACATATCTGGCGGCACTAATCCGCTGCGCCACTGCACCTCTGTATAATCTAATCTGTGACAATACCTTTAACAATCATCAAACAACATCTGCCTATCCCAGGTCCTTGGGAAGGACTTAATAGATGGATAAAACGTGTCAAATACAGCTTAAACAGCTGGCTAACTGTGTGACGAATCATAATAATCTATTATTTTTAAATAATTAAACAATTAGTAATAACTTAATCAAGACATTAATTATTAACTGGATACAAGCTGAACTGGACAGTTTGGACAGAAACACAAGGACGCTGATGAATATTCATTATACATTACATCTTCATAGTGATACTCATAGTTTCCTGCCCTGCAGAAATAGAGGCAGAAGTGTACTTCAAGTCAAACAAAGAAAAAAAAGCATGCATTGGCTGATTATGTAAAAGACAACCAAGAACAAGCATTGATGAAAATTAAAAATTGGAACTTACTGAATGTCCAAAATCAAATCAAAACAAGAGTATTGAAATAAAGTAATAAAAACATAAATAGAATGCTGGCAAGGAAAAGCATTATATGGTCAATTCCTACAAAGATCAAGAGGAAAATGGATAAAGATAAAAATTGGCAATAGCTTACAAGTGGAATATTAAAAAAAGAAATAAAAAACTAGATTTTGGTTGCTCAAGAATAAGCTATTTGAGCTATTTGAACTAGTGATATCAAAGTCAGAAAAACTGTGATTAAAACTGCAGATTGTGCAAAGCAGCAGAAAGAAACATATGAAGCAACATATTTAGATTTAATTGGGTGAAAAGAAAAAAAAATGTGAATAGCTGATGTGGCAATCAATACCAGGGGCTAACAGCATAGAATCAAAAATTTGGAAAAGATCTCAAAGTAGCAAGATCTGAAAATCTAAGTTGAAGATTATGGCATCAACTGGTAGAATGATTACTGGTACACTATACCAAAAAGCCTTAGATAACACTTAAAAGATCTTTGCATTGACAAAATTTCCATCTGTCAATTCCAAGGGATCAAACTGCTTGGATCTGCATATAGTTATCCTGGTACATTATGACATCTTAGGTTCTTGGGAATAATTCAATGCAAATGAAGGTCAACACCAGCTAAAGAACCGGCAGCTCTGACTTCATGTTGTTGTGAACAGACACAAAAACTCTCCTAAAATATTATAATAATATTCTACAAGTGTTAATATACAGAGTTCTTGGTGGTATTATAAGACTTGGACTTCTGTCTTTAATTAACCAAAAAGGGCTATTTAGATAGATTGATGCTCATGGGTTTATAGCAGTAGTTTGTAAACTGTATTTCTGAGATCTGGTGAAAACCTTATCAGGGAGCTTACAATGAATTGGTCTTTACATTATATTGAATAACTAGAAATCACCTTAGTCCCCATAAATATTCTATGCAACAGAGGTCAGAAACATGGAATATGTCAGTGCCAGGATAATCCATTTTTGGACATGTCCCAAATTAAAGTAATTTTGTAAAGATAAAAAATGGCCAATGCATGAAAAAAGATTAGTTGGCTTCATGTTCAATAAATATATTTCAAATACTTTGAAAAAACTACTACTTCACATTTTCATTACCTTTTTTTGGACATTATATATTAAAAACTATAACATTTAAACAAAATGTAGTCAATTTTTGTCATTTTTGCTCCCAGATTAAGTTTTTTTTATATATATAATACAAAATTCAGAAAAGATTTCCTAGAATTAAAAGGCATAAGAAACGATTGGCACACAATAATATAAAATATTCAAAAAGTTTCCAAAAAGAGTAAAATATTATCTGTTGAAAGACTGTTGAGAGAGAAGGGTAATATTAGTTACAACTAGGCCATAGGGAAGTTGACATTTGTTGATTAGAGCTAAGAACTTAATTAAAGCATCTTTCAGTTTTTTGGTGCAGTACATCCTGATTTTTCAAATAATTTATCTACCTTGTTTATTTTGTCATGTATTGGAATCTGCCATATACCCAATCATTCCTCTCAAATTAGGAAATCCTGCACAACTGAACTGCTGCTTCTAATGTTGTACAGTTGTCAACATTGTTCTAAAATATGCCAACCTAATTTTCATTCAATTTTCATTCTTCTAATTCGGTGTCTTCCTTTTAATCCAAACCAGAAACAATTATTTCCTAATTTTGGAAGACAATAAAGAATGGTCTACATTCTTAATGTTATTTAGTTTCAAATAACAGTTCCATAACAAACTTTTATACAGCTTAATGGAGCTCAATAATAGGCTTCTCTTATAGCACAACTTCTTATTCATTTGTGTTTCTTATATAATTGTTACATTTAAAGTGCTATATTTCACTGTTCTGTTTAAAAAGTGTCTCAGCCTCATAACAGAAAAATAGAGAGGTGGATAGAAGGGAGAAAAAAAAACTAAATCTCCATTATGGTTTAAGCGTCCAAGGGTTTAAATACTTGGTTATTTAAATTGAGCTAAACTCTCTCAACATAAAAATCACTGTAAAAGAATATATCAACATTTTATTCATCTATCACATCTAGAAACCAACCATCTCCCTCACAGAGTGGCTCTGGGCAACAGAGATAAGACATAAAAACTGTATAAATATTATAATACAAATGCAAGTTAGAACAAGAATAAAATATTGTATTAATTATTAATAATTTACAATTCTTTTGAAAATGAATTTAAGGATAATTTATTGTATTTCTGGAAACTAAAATGAAGAATGTATTATCATAACTAGACATAAAATATCAATCACATCATTACTTTATTATTACAGTTAAAGTACTACTACTTAATACACACTAATTACTCTGTTATTTTAATATAATCTGAATTTAATTCAAACTGGAGTATCAGTTTTTGTTCTTGTTAACAGTTCTTTTACAAAAAAATTCTTATTGTTCTGGGACTATAAATAAAATTAATACAAACAGTTCAAAGAATTAGCAGCATCATACCTTGACAGAGTGATTGTGGAAATCAGTAATAATAATTTCATTATTGTGGTTGACAGCTGCAAAATGAGGTCCTGTAATAAATACGAGAAGGTAAATAAAAAGCAGTACAAGAAAGATGAGATGTTGATGGAAACTATCTACTTAGAAGCAGAAAAGATCTAAACCTCAAAAGCATATAATTCTCATCTGATAATCATATTTTTAGACCAAAATATTCCTCCATCTACTTGGCAGAATAGTGATAGTAATAGTACAGCCAGTTTGGTGTAGTAGTTAAGGCATCATACTAGAAAGGGGATTGTGTGTTCTAGTCTTACTTTAGGCACAAAGTCAGCTAGGTGATCTTGGACCAGTCACTTTCTCCCAGTCCTAGGAGCTAGGCAATGGCAAACCACTTCTGAAATCTTGCCAAGAAAATGGTAGAGATTTGTCCATGAAGTCACCAGGGGTCAACACTGACTTGAAAACACCCATACTACTATAACTACAATTATCACTATGTATTGTTGAGTCTAGTGCTTTAAAACAAAAAGCAGAACTATCAAAGCTAATAAGAACATAAGAGTATCACTGTCTCCCAGAGTCTCTGATTAATTTTAGAATTTACCTGAATCTGGGAAAAATTCAGGAACGTGAATCAGATTACTTTTGCTAGATAAATTTATATTCCTATAGAAAACTATGGTTTAATCAAGAATTTGAGAAGCTGCATACAGAATTTGACTTGTCCAATGTGATGATATGCCATAACTGTCTTATTTCTCTGTACAAATATGAAATTGGGTATTCAATTTACAGTTTTATACCATATTTCAGCCTGGGTTCCAGGAAGAACTGTAAGATCTTCTTGTATTTACCTGATATTGTTATAGACCAGAAGAACACTACTGGATTTTCTGTCATATTTTCTCTGTAATTTTGATCTAGCTCCCAAGGATACTGTAGATACCATGTCTCTACTTATATAACTGGTGCCTGGAGGATGAGGATCCAAGACTTTAACTCTGGATGGGATAGCTCTGCTCCAAACAGACCCAGTGTACAACTTGGGGATTATCCTGTACTCATGATTCCAGCTTGAAGAGTGAATGGCAGTCATAACTGGGAGAGCCTTTGTGTTGTGCTCCAGTTTCACCCTTTCCTGGATTGGGTATCCCTGTGCTCAGTCACTCATGGCCTAATTATCTCATATTTGGATGGCCCAGAGGCCAGGCCATATTATATCTTGGTTCTATGTGCTGCACTGCCTGCTTCTGGGTGCAATTCAGTGTTGATTCTTTCCTTTAAAGCTCTTCATGGCATGGGTCCAGGTTATCTGAGGAACCATTTCACCCCAATGGGATTGGCCTGCCCTACCTGAATCGGCAAAAGATGCATGCTGTGGACCACATTGATCAAGGAATTCTGGCTAGCAGGGTCCAGGAACAGATCCTTTGTTTCCAGGGCTCCCATTCTGTGGAACACCATGGCCCCTTGAGGTGAGCTCCACACAGACCCTTTTACCTTTCTGAAAGGGCCTGAAAATCTGGCTCTGCCAACTGGCTTGGGGTTCCAATGGGGACATGTCATCCTGGAAGTGGTTAACAGACTTAAGACAATTGTACCTCCCCCCAATGTGCACCTTATAATGATAAATAATTAGAATCCTCTTCTGCTTAACGCTACACCGTTTTTCAAACCATATTAACCAACTGAAAGTGTGAGACTTCCTATTTTATTATTTTATATGGAAGTTTTTATCTTGTTTTAAATAACAGTATTTAATCGCAAAGCATAATAGACCAGCTGCATCAATTGTGAAAAATTCCCAGAAGGGATAGAATCTACTCAATGACATGAAAAAGTAGGAAAGATTTACAATTACATATCCCTGTTCTGCATAGAGCACATAATACCGTAAAAAATATTTTATCAATACAGTTCATTTTCCTCCTCCCACCAAATAAATATATTTTTCTCAAGATAAAAACAGGGCATGGTTTTATTGTCACACTAAAATTCTAGGACTAAGTCATACAAGCAATACATTTCTCTCAAAAATTCAGCAAAAGTTATTCAAATGTCTATACCTGCATAAATAAATCAGGGATGTAAATCAAAATTTTAGTACAAATATCATATACTTCTATGCCATCCTTACTTCTACTTCACCCTCCAAATGACACTGAAGATACCAAGTTTCTTCCTCTTATTTTTAAGCTTCAATCATTTTTTGTGAAAAAAAGAGATCCTGATATATTTCCTAAATATTTTTACCACTTATTTATTACTTAAACATCTGGCTGACTGTGCAGCCAACCATAATAATATGATGTAAATCCAGTGGAGTTAGTTGTCTGGAGATTTAGTCATGGCTACTGGACTTAATTTCTTTTGTCTTAGAAACATTTCACTGTTCATCCAAGCAGTTTCTTCAGTCTAAGAAAAAAGTTGGTCAAAGAACCTCTTTCTCACCTAACCTGGATAGGCTTGTTAGATGGACAATATCCACAGTTTCAAACCAAAATAAAACCTGGGACGTAAAATGAAGGTTACCTGAAATGTTTTAACTAATGATTGATACCTAATCAAGATGGTTACATTTTGCACAGAATTTTTGGTAATTTCCCCAAATAATTAAACATAAACTAAAACATGAACAAGAAGACTTAATGTCTTAACAAGTCTTATTGTTCATGTTTTAGTTTATGTTTATTAATCAGAAACTGCAAGCATTAAATAGTAGTGTACTTTGGAAACTATCTCAAATTAACTTGTCTGCTGAATAATTAAAATTCAAAAATATGTATTCTGCATACTGTACAACTAACTAATCATTCAGTTTTGTTCTATCTAGAATGCAACACCCTTGAATCATATGCAGAATATAAAAGAGTTTGCTACCTGCAAACTGTTTATCTCCATTCCCTCGGCTTCCAAACCGGGTTACTATTTTCCCATTTGGCTGGAAGATAAACACACAGCATGCTTTGTTGTCCACTACAATAATGTGTCCGTTCCGATCCACAGAAACACCTTTTGGGCCCATAAGTTTTCCTGATCCAATTTTTGCCTTGGGAAGCAAAGAAAGATACTGAATTTATTTACTTTTTAAAACATTTTCTCTATAATTTATAATTTTTATTCTAATCTTCAAAACTATATATATCATTTTTTTTCTGTTTCCTGCAAGAAGTCAATAAGGGGTTTCTAATCAACAGTAAATTTAAATGTTCTGCCTCTAATTAAAGCAGTCCATTTTATAATCTAAGCACATCCCATCATCTTCACTATTCATTCCTCCACTGTGGGTAAAATCAAATCTTTCCACTTTTATGCATACAACAGTATTTTGAAGTCATTATTTCAATAGATGTATCTAGTAAAAGAAATACATGCTTGAGAAACAACTTATTTTTTATGCAAATTCAAATGAAGTCTTTGAAAAAATATCTAGATATTCAGCAGGTCCAGAAGGTAACAGGGAATTTTTCTCCAAAGCTACCTATAAAGAACATACAACTCTGCAATACAGTAATATCTTCTTTAGATTTCCATTGATTTCTGCATCAAAGCTGACTTTAAAGTTCTTTGTTCAGATATTCATCAGAATATTTGAAGAACAATTTCTCCAGTATTGATCATTTTAATAAGAATCAATGGAGAGTTTATTAGATGTTTTTGTCCCACCTTTATTATTTGTATGACTCAAGGTAGCAAACATACATAATACTCCTTCCTCTTCCTGTTTTCCCCACAACAACAACATTTGTGGGGGCGGGTTAGGCTGAGAGAACAATGGACTTCATCTGATCAGGATTATAATGAATTGTATAGTATGTTGCAACATTTTGTGTTACTGTCAGCAGCCTCCAGCAACATATGATACTTAAATCAAGCTTTAATTTATATACTTGCAAAACACTCAATTTCATAGATGCTGCTTGCATAATGGTATGTGGAAATGAGCCTGGGAGATAGAAGGACAGAAGGAAGAGCCACAGCCTCGACAAAATAAATAAATAAATATTTCAGCCTATAGAAGGAAAAGGGGCATGGGAAGTTTATCAGAAGGGATCTTCAAAAGTTTTCTAGAAAGTAAAAGTAAAGTAGGGGAGAAATGCTTTCAGGCTTGCCAGATTCTACTACTGTAACCTTATAATAAAGGTAATGTTAGTATGCATGGTTTGGGCTTCTTGTCTGGACTCCCTTGAAGGATTGACATTATATTTTATTATTTATTTTGGATGGGGGGGTTGGTCAGTAACTGTAATAAATATTGATGTGGCAGTTTTTAAACAAAGCATTCTGCACATGATGGATTTGCATATATTGTCTAAATGATTTCTCCTTACATTGAAGACGACTTAGCAACTGGTAAGGCTACTACTGAGAGCCAGTGTGACTGGATGATTAAGACCCACCCTCTGGGTGACCTTGGGCCGTTTACTTCCTCTTAGCCCAATCTATCTCACAGGACTGCTGTTGCACAAAGGATGAAGGAATGCTACAAAGGATACCTTCTGCTCCTGAGTAAAAGGCAGGATATATTCTAAATAAATAATTATCACTATCATTACTCCCAATTAATGAAATGGACAATAAAAAGCATCCATCAGATCCTGACTATTACCAGATTCTTTGCTCTCCTTAATCCCACAATAAAGAGTTGTATTTTTTACTCTTCACTGCTGTTTCTTCAGTCAATACAGGAGGAATATACATTTTGCCAATTATATCTCTTAATCAGCTTTTATCAGCCCATTAACAATTTTAAAATAGGAAAATGGATTTCCTTATATTTTATATTCTGACTTTAAACCTACCTTAAACTTTCCATCAGAGGAAAATATGCTAACCCATTTGTTATCATAATCTGCAATAATGATATCACCACAAGGGTGGACAGCTACTCCAGTAGGCCGCTGTAATTGACCAGGAGATCTTCCCCGTACACCAAAACGATTCTTGAACTGGCCATCAGTGGAAAATATCTATATTTTTTTAAAAAAAAAAGCAATAGCAACTTTCAGATAAAATATAATTGTTTTCATGATTTGTTCATTTTGTATCCTCCCCCTCTCTTTGTCTCCCTAATCTGAATATCAACAAGAACATGTTCTCTTTCTTCAGTTCTACTATATTATGAATATGGTAGGCTTTATAGTCTTGCTGCAGTTCTGAAGATAATAGACAAAATAATTCAAAGTTGAGTTAGGACTAGCCTGATCACACTGGAGATTCAGCAGAATTTAATGCATACCTCCAACTTGAGCTACACTTCAAATTTAACATAATTATTAATTCCACAGCATCAACCACTATAATCCCTGAAATTCTGGTATTTCAGTATATCTTTAATATATGTGGCAAGTCCTGTGCATTTAATAAAGTTTGAATGGAGAAACAAAACAAAAATCATACTTGCACACACTGATTATTGCTATCTGCAATTAATATTTTTCCATTTGTAGATGCATCTACTCCCTGAAGATTTGTAAATTCCCCTTTGTTTCTCCCTTTGGTACCTAAAACAAAACAAAATTGAAAAGATAAGAACACAAACCAAGTAAGAAAGTCAAGTAAATGTCTTGAAAGGAAAAAAAAACTTTCCAGTCTTTGGGATATGATAGCCAGATCATTTTATTCTGCTGCTGAATATGAGGAATGTTTCATGTCGTGAGATGCGGTAACAGGACAAAGTCAGGGACTGCTAGGATAGGGAGAAGTATGGCCTGGCCTTGTGCCACAGGACCATTATGGTGGCCATGAAGGCCTTCCTGAGTCACCCTGAAACGGCCTGGCAAAAGGGACTCTGGTGAAGTTGCAACAGGCCCAGCAAGCTGCAATGGATATTGCTGTAGAAAGTACAATGAGATACAAATGGACTAATCAAATGAGAAGTGACTTCAGCAGTGTTAAAGGACTAAGAGACAGAGTCTTGAACGCTGGGTCCGGCCGACTTTCCAGCCAACAAGCCAAGCTCTTAACAACTTGTGCCACCGCATCTCTATTAAGAGCAGAACAGCAAAGTACAAAACAGGAACTTTGTACACAACCAGTTTGGAAATAAAACAGAAGAAATTTTAGAAATAATGGAAAGAAGAGGGTTCAAAATAATGGGACTAGCCAATATAAGATACAAAGGATATAAGAAAGTTCACAAAGGATACTGGTTTATTTATTCAAGAAGGGACACAGCAAAGAATAAAGTAGGCTTCTTGGTACATCCATACATAGCAAAATGCATACAGTGGAAACTTACAAGCAAAAAAAATTAATAAAATTTATTCTGCTAGATGAGCGACAACTCACAAGACAAGCAAACTTCACGTGATAACTTACGCATCATCAGTCAGCACGCTGTGTATTTCTCATTCAGGCAGCAACCGCACATGCGCTCTGCCTACACTGCCACATGGTTAACTCCATTACCATTCAGGTGACAACCGCACGCGCGTTCTGCCTATGCTGCCATGTGATTTACTCCGTTACCATTCAGGCGGCAACCACGCTCGCATTCTGCCAATGCTGCCATGTGATTAACTCCATTACTGTGTGTGTGCTGTACTGTGAGCGCATGTGCTGGAACCCCTTGAAAAAGTGCAAAATTAAAGGCGATAAGAAGAAGGTGATTCAGGAAGACCTGAAGAAGGAAATCATCGAGAAGCATGAGAGTGTTGTGCATGTGAATGACCTTGCCAAAATTTAAGGCAGGTTGACGTTGATGATTTGCATCAGCCTGATCGCAAGATGAGCACTGCGCGATGAGCTTACGTGGGAAATGTCACAACGGAGCCGACGGTTCTCCTCTCTCACTGCGTAAACAGCGTAAATTAAGTGAAAGGTGTTCAAGAAACGGAACTCCCGAGACTTCAGACTCCAGATTCTCCCTCTAGGCAGTCCCCTCCTCCTTCTCTCCTCCTTCTCGTCTCCCTCGCACCAGCTGGGACTGTTCTCAAAGCACACACACACAAAAACACACAAGCCCAACCCCTGCTGCCCGTCTCTTCTCCCTTCATCGTACGGAGGCAAGAAACATTTTCAAAACACCCATGAAAGACCCCTGGAAAGGCATTGCTGAGGGAAAAGGCAGTTTTGTCTCAGCAGTGGCGGCAGCGGATCCTCCAAGCCAGCAGGTGCAGGACAGCAGCCGGCCTAGCAGCAGCCTCGAAGCAGATCCGTAAGTGCTGGTTAGTTTGCTCTATTTCTGCTTTATATCGTGTGTTAATC
>JANHZU010009309.1:0-10694 GCA_032468055.1 Acrochordus granulatus | reverse complement strand
AGACACGACTGTGCAACTGAACAACAACAAAAAGTGACTGTTGATACTTTTGCAGCCCAGTTCTGAGTCCAATAGTCGTGCCAGTTTAAGACTAAAAGAATTGAAGCTATCGTGTATTATGTATTTTGCTCTAGTTTGCCTCCTCAGGAAATTGCATGTAGGAAACTTTGCGTCACGGGCATCTATAGAAGAAGGTAAAAAAAGTCAAGATGGCAGCTCAAACCATGTGATTAAAATCCTGTCCCTCTTGTCCATGTGTTGATGTTGCATGATCTACAAAAATAGGGCTTCAGTTGCATGACCATTTTGACATTTTCTACTACCCTGAGAATACTGCTAATTTGGGGAACATCATATACTTGATGATTTCCATTCAACTGAGTGATTACTATTTTTCCTCCAAATGCATCTGAAATGCTGCTAGTTTTAATAGAAACTTACAGATAAAAATAATTGATAGGAAACAGAATCTATTATAACTTCTCCCTTTTCTCCTCAGTGTAGAATTTGTCCTGAAAGTTGTATGTTTGTTTTGTCCATTAAAAAAAAACCAATGATGTGTATAAATGACTTTTTATGGCATGTTCATTTTTCATGTTTGAAAAAGTTTGCATAGTCACATAATAAATTTTTGATCTCATTTGGTTAAACTTATCATGCATTTCATATGTTTGCCCTGTGTCTCAGTCTCAAGAGATATTTGTTTCTGATATCAATTTTGTATACATTATTGATAAATATTTGGTGTTAAAAACATACATATGTTACCTTTCTGTGTCCATACCTATTTTAACTTCCAATAGGGCACAGCATGAAGAAACCCTATTATTGGACAATAAGTAGAACTGAAGCTTTGAGAATAAACCCATTATTTTAGCAGTCCAAAAACCAAGCAAGCAATGGATCAAAGGCCTTGTACTTTATGGATTTCAGGTTGTGGTGCATCAACCAATTAGAATTCAAAGAAATAAAAAAACATGATGTCTGAAGTGCTGTCCAATGGCAAGCCAGCTAGAAGTACATTTTAACAGAGATGACATTTTCTCTTAGTATGTTAGGCTAAAAAACAGAACAAGCAAAAATGTGCTTATGGCTCTTTTCAGACAGAATGCCAGGAAAACCTGGTAGACGGCAAACAGAGATAAAAAGTATCTAAATCAAGCTGTACACAAAATGTTCAAGTAACACAGGGATGACCATTGGGGCCTTTCTCCCTTGCTGAGTTAATGTTCTATCCACCTGTCTTTCCCACTGGCAATCCTTTTCATGCATCTATTGATTCTATTTTAGCTTAGTATTAAATGTAGGTGTCCTTATTGTTCATAGACAGGGAGTTAAAGAAAATGATGGGTTAAACCCTCTGACTTTGCTGCCTTCCTGCTTTCTAAACATCAACAGCTGGTTGGAAACCATCTGCTAAACACAGCACTGCAGCAGGAAAGGCTTGGACTTTGACATCTGAAGTCAGACATCTTTTCATGCCATACACCTTTCCTGTGGACAAGCAAAGGGTAGCCAGAATATCGAAAGAGAATTGAAGAGAATGGATCAAAATCATGGAGGGATCTGAGTCATATGGGTATAAACACAATCCTGTGAGTATACATAAAACACAGAGATAGGCTTTCCTGAGTTTTGAAAAAATGCTTTTGCTCTCAAAAGAAAGAGGGATAATCGCTTTAAATTATATACTTCCAAAGAGCAGCCACACAGACTCTTCTCAGAAAAAAGTTTTTTTTTTAAAAAAAAGTCATCACCTTTGCAAGCCTATCATCTGATTGTGACTGTTGACAGAATGGCCAGTTAATGTGTCAGATTTAAATCTCTAGAAATGGTTTCAGTGGCTTTTGGTTTAAGGGTGAAAACACTCATTTAACTTTGGTACAGTTAAGAATGATTTGAGGCTGTCTCACAGATGGGTTGGCAGTGAGATGAAGGCAAAATTATGGGACATGGCAGAGGAATCTTTTTGTCTGACCAGCCCATGGTTTCCATTGGGAAAGGCCTGGGTACATCAATAATGATGTCAATGTAGTGAAAGAACAATTTCACAGAACCATAAAAACAAAAACTAAAGATTATCTACAGATATTAACATTTTCAACTTCATTCTCAACTTGCTATTATATTTTTAAATATTGATAACCACAGTTTTCCAAGAATCACCAAAGCCGGATCTGTAGATGTCATTCATTCTAAAACACTGGCGATCTGCAAAATGGTTTTAAATGATCATAAAGTTTTAAATGAAACAAACAGAAAAAAAATTCAGTCTCTTTGTTCAGAAAAAGGGAAATGTACGCTTTTCTAAAACTCAAAATGTATTTGAACAACACATCATACTTTTATGCTTCAAAATTATAAAAAAAGTCACAAGAGATAAATAGGCCTAGTAAATTAATCTTAAACAACTACACCATTGTATACTAGAGAAGAATTGCTATCCCTAACAGGATTTCGTGAAATCCATGGTAAACTAAGGTAAAATTTGTTTAGCCATGCAGTTCTCTTAGAAAACAGTAATTCTACCTGAATGGGAGATCACTAGAAACTTCAGATGTGCAATAACCTGCGAAATAAAGTGACAATACTGCTGTCATGAGAATGACTGAGAGTGTTATGTAGTCACCAGGATTTCAGTTGGTAGACCTCATCTGTACTCCACCAAACATTTATTTGAAAGGCAACTTGGAAACTGAAAATCAAAATTTGGCTGAGACATTTCCCTATTCATGCAAAAAAAAAAAAATTCTCAAAAAGGCAACTGGACTTTCATACAGGAAGCTTCCTCAATTCAAACTAAATGTCAAATCAACAAACTAAATGTTGAGAGATGGCAGGAATGTACAACTTTATCTCCTAGCAGATCACAGGATAATAACAATGCTTAGAGATTTTCTTGGAGATTGCTAGGAGAGAAAGTTGTACATTCCTGCCATCTCTCAACATTTAGTTTGAATTGAGAAAGCTTCCTTGATGGGAAGTGAAATGTCTTCCAACCAAAAATAAAAATCCAGTTGCCTTTTTTAGAAAAGCAATATTTTACGATAATCATGACCTAGATGAATGAGAATCTACATAGATATTTCCACACTCACATGTTGTTTTTCAAGAAACCAAAATTTTCAAGAATTAACCATCCAAACAAGTAACTATTACTATTGTCAATGTTTCTTTTAACAGCATTTATAAATTAGAAACAAAAACAAAAAACAAAAACTTAACTGGAAGCATATAAGAGTTGTCAAGGTTTTCAGATATGTACAGTATCACATTTTCTACGAAGGTACAGATGCCCTTCATCCCTAACATGAAGTATCAGCAAGTTTGCAATACATTTGGAAAACCTCAGTGTTGACCTTCATCCCCACTCCCTACAACCATCTACTGGGGGTATTAAGAGCATATTCTGTTCACTGGTACTATGTTGCTGAGCCCTGGATGATGACAGTCCCCATTACTATAAGATGTAATGCTAACAGCTTGGCTGGTTTCAGAAAATGGCTAAAGAAATTCATAGAAGTCTTGGAGATTAAAACTATTACCGTGATGTTGGGCACTGCTTCTGAAGGCCATCTGCTGGGACACTAATGGGCTTCCTTGTGCAGTTGCTTGGCCACCTTGAGATTGATTGACTAGATAGGCCATGGATCCAATCTAGCAGAGCCTTGCTTATGTTTTTTTTTTATGATCAGACAAAAGATAGATTTCTCTAAAGCTTATATTTAGCCCATTTTGAAGATGGAAAATCAATGAGAAAATACATGAGTACAAAATACACAGTTAGCAAACATGAAAGATTTTTAAAATTAATCACTAAGCATATGTGAAAGCTACATTATTTCTGCATTTGATTGTGTCTGATTTGTTCCAAGACAGGATCACCATTATTAAGATAGAAAATCTGAGAAAAGACTTGCATTTTCTTGGACCTCTTCCAAACATATTCAGAATCACTGTGTACTTTTTGAAAATATGACAGAAATAAATTACAGGGAAAAAATCCTAGTTTGACTGTATTAGGGACAACATGTAGCTAACCCCCTTGTTTTCAAACTTAAAAAGACTTTCTTTGCTATATTTTCCCATGACATGAAATCCAGAGAGACTGTTAAAAAGATCTATGGGATTGTTAGTCAATATCCATCCTCAAATCCTCCATGGGAAACACTAATTGACCATCCATTTTACAGAGAACAAAGCCCCCCTCTCCTTTTTTAATTCCTATGGGACCTCTGGACCATTTTTTTTACTGGTATCTTAAAAACACTGTGAGATTTTTAAGGAAAAAAAATGCCATCAATGCGACATCTTACCTCAAACAATTACAGGCCACAGAGTCTTTGGCTTGTATCACTGGGTGATATTTCTTACATTTATCTAGGGTATAGATGTTGAGAGGAAGGCAAATGACAAAATGTGTGTCACAGTATAAAACTTATCCCTTTTGTATGGGAAACCCTGTAAATTGAGGAGAAATGGAGCTTATAGAATTCATATTGTTGCCTCCTCTGATACCACTCCTCTCGGGTATAACATTTAAACATATTCAAAAGTGGGGTATTCTTACTAGTTAGAAATAAATAATCATATGAAGGTACATAAAAACCCTGGAAAACTCATCCAAATCCGTTTCAATTATATTTCAACCAACCCAAAGCTGTATAGCTGTGTAGCATGTTGTGATTTTCATGACTGTTTCCCAATAAAATGTACAGTTCTAAAAATATTGCCTTTGTTTTAACAATACAGGAATCATGGGTAGATTGCAATTAGATTAAAATTTTAAGCTTATGCTGTGAGAAATCAAGCACGGCAATATTATAAACAGACCAAATTAGATGCCCTAGTTTGTCTTAGATTTTAAAGATATTTTTGATTAGCAGAATTCTTACGTTGTTCACAGATTTCACAGACAGGTTGTTTAATATTTCTTGGAATGCTATGGCAGAATCCTTTGAAGAATCAAAGCACCTTCATTATCTAGGGAAGATGTCTAAGCCAATTTGAGTAAAACACTCTAACTTCTAGGCTTCCCCAAATGAACTGAATTTGTCAAGCCAAAATTTTAACAGTGTTAGTTTGGGAAATTTTAAGTATGAAAATATAAAAAAATAGAAAAGGTCCTCCTCATCCCATTTTTGCCTTATTTTGGTGGGAAATAATCTCAAATTGTATGACTGAAAATATGTCATTTTGCCACTGAATTTCATTCATGTGATCTTGATATCTGGGAGCTACAAGTAGGGTATAATACTACACAATCTGAATAATGATAAAACTTAGTAACAGTTCCAACAAACTGTTTTGCCAAAAACTTCTTCTGTTTTAGAGAAAGTTTTGTTGCTCTGCTTTTGAGAACATGGGACATTTTTCTTAAGACCCATAGCTATTGGGGAGACAGTGGTGAATTTGCCCTTTAAATTGTTAAGTGTAATTTTGAGATGGACACTACAAAGCTATAAAATTATCTGAAAGCTGTATTAAGAATGATTTCCCTGTGGTGAAGTATAATGTCTTTAAGATAGAAAAAAGTTAATTTTTACATGATTAGACATATTACCTTTCAAAGGAGGCAATCATAACAGATTATAAAGTAGTAAAGTCAGTGCCTTGTGTGACCTGGCATAACTGTGAAAATGTCTGGAAGGAAAAGGATAATTCTTAACTGGTAGGATTCAGGAGCAGAAGCACTAAAATCCATCAAAAAATATTCATAAGGTTTAAGACTGATATCAGGAGAAGCTTCATGAAAAATTAAACATTTCCAGGAATATTTGATGAGCTAAAGTTTCAATAATTTGTATCTGGGATTTTTAAAAAGCACCAAGTATTTTGTATTTCAGCAATTTGTGTACTTGCCTTTTCTTTGGCAGAAAAACGAACAGGTTCCTATGAAAAGGAATTTTCTATTCCTCAGAAAAAGACTTTCTGACATCTATGATCAAATTCCATAAGATTGTTAAGACTTAGTAGATTTGATTGACAGGCAAGAACTAGGAGGTGCAGTGGCACAGCGGCTTAATGATGCCAGTTGTGTCGACCAGAAATGGCCGGCACTCTGGTGGTTTGAACCGCAGCTCCGCATGACAGGGTGAGCTCCTGTCACTTGCCTCTATCTCCTGCCTACCCAGCAGTTTGAAAGCACGTAAAATATGATTAGATGGATGGGTACCTCTTTGGAGGGAGTCGGCCGGCAGCGACGGGAGCAGTGAGTCGGCGTTGGACATACCTGTCCTGGGGATGGAACAGGAGCCTCAGAAAATGCCCCAGATATGAACATCACCGGCCAGCCGAGGGGGTGGGGTTAATAAGTAATGTCTAATCTTTGTAAATTGGTGGCATAGAAATGTGATTGATAAATAAATAAGAACTCATTGCCATTAATCTTTCTCAGCATTCCTTCCACAGCCTTAATAAAAGGGTATTTTCAGAAACTTTCTTTATACAGCAACTGTCAGCCACTACTATATAGCACCTTACAATAATTCAGTAAACGATAATAGCATTCCATGTGCATTGACTATTTTTTTTAAAAAAATAGTTTTCCAAAGTTGATTCATCCTAATAATACCAGACTAGGAGAATGGATATTGCTATTTTAAAGATAGTCTTTGCTTAATGACAATTTATTCAGCAACATTTGAAATTATACTGGCACTTAATAAATGGTACTTAAACTTTGTTCTCAAAGTTATGAACAATGCTGAAGTTCATCTGTAGTCACATGATCAGAATTCAGGCACTTGGCAGCTCACCTGTATTGAAACACTTCAACTTCTCTCACCTACCTATCTCCTCCTCCCATTTCTGTTCTTTTGGTCACCTTGTACACCACTGCCCCTGCTGCCCTATGCTATGTTGCTCCCATTGTTGAGCTGCCCCACTACCCTGTGCTTCACTCTCCAGGCACCCCCAGTTGACCTCCACCATCTGTTCCTCCCATTACTTAAGAGGTGCTCCAAGTCTGGTCCTTCACAAGGCAGCTGCTGGCCATGTGAGGTCTTTTTTAATGAGGCTTTCTGAAGCTTTGCTTCATTAATAGCAGGAGGAAGAAGACCATGAAGTTTATTTGGGGCAGCAAAAGTGGCATTTGCATGCCTTCCCACCCTGACAGCAGCCACCCCCAGCTTTGTTTTGTTCACACAGTGCTTCAGTAGCCCTTCTTGTCCCAGAAGCAACTACTCTGGCCTGACTACATTTATGGCATGCTGTAGCAGCCAGTTACACACCTGTCAAGCATAAGCAATTAGACCCACTTATATTGAATATAAGCTAATTACTTTATTGTATTTTGCCTATAAAACAGGAATCTCCAGAGAGACAGCCTCAGCCTGGCAAAAGATAAATAAAGCTCTAAAATGGAGTTTGCAGGGGTGAGTAGGTGTCAGTTATGCACCTCTTGAGACTGCACAATGATTTGAGGCAAATTCCATGTTTGATCCCCCCACCCTCCTGGCTGGGTGTTTCCCAACACCACCTGCTTGCAAGCTTCCTAGGACTTGCAATTTTCTGCTGGCTTCCCCAATGACTTTGCTTGTTGGAAGCTTGCAGGAAGTCACAAGGAGGTCCTCCCTTAATGATTTGCTATTCTTGCTTAATGATGGCAATAGGAATTGTTGGGATTGCTGTCACTAAATGGTGTGGTCACATGATATTGCATTTTATGATCACATTGTTTAGTGATGTAAATTCTGGATCCAATTATCATTTTTAACCAAAGACGATCTATATATACATATTAAAAGTTATATAAAAGTTTGAACCCCACCTTTATTATTCCCTTTCACAACTCAATCTAACTTGATTCTTGCGAAAATAAGCCATTTCTTTTTGTTCCATATGAAGGCGTGTTGAATCTGTATAGTAATCTAATGCAAGTTTATACAATAAGTTAATCTTTTCTGTACAAGAAAAGTTCAGAATAACATTTTTAAATTGCATGCAATCTAAACTATAGCTCTTAGATACATCTGACACAAACTCTGTAGCAAATTTGTCTGGTGGGATCTCTAATAAATTATAAAGTTCTAAGTAAACATAGATGCTGTTATTCAATGTGATAAGCTGTCCAGTGTTTTTTGGAATGGACAGCTATAACAAATCTAAATAATAATAGTAAAAATAACAAAAGTAAAACAAGCTATAAAACAATGGACTTTCCAAAGTTAGAAGGTCATCAGTGTGTTTCACATTCACTGACTACATCCTTATCAATAATATCAAGCTAGAAAATTCAATATGATGATGAAAGTGCACAGGTCAAAAGATCACGAGAATCCTTCACAATGCTTGTGTTCAGCAAATTTAAAAGCTGAACAACTTTGCCCCATAGAGAGTTTGGAAATAGCTTAGCTATTTGATGCTTTGCAGGGTGCACAGCAATCTCAGCTGGTTTCAGCTGAATGCCTTCTTTCTCATAGCAATAGCTTTTTTTTCTTTTATTCTCAGCATCTGTACTCCAGGAAGTGTCCCAGATGCTTCTTGAAGTGTATTCTCAAAACAATTGGTCCAATTTCTCTTAAAAATGCCAAATGTCAGAGATTGTCACAACCTTGTTACCTTTCTGTGTTGCTGTCTGCAAGTCAACAGTACATCATATCACATCAATGACCTTCTCATTGCTGTAGATGCAGTGTTCCTGTTCTTTAATTTCAGCACATCTTCCACCTTGGAATCTGATACAGGAAGACAAAGCTATCTTCTGCTTTCCTTCCCCCCAGAAGAGCATCTCTTAGTTCTAGATGCAGGGGTACATTTATTATTTATTTAAGTTTATTGAACTTTTTGTTTTGAAACCATTATGATATCTATGAGGCTCCCTCCTCTTCCTTCATGTTCCTAAATGTCATCCCAAAGGTGATTTCTCAAAAGGCAATTGGACTTTCTTGATTCTTCTTGAAGATGTTTCACTTCTCATCCAAGAAGCTTCTTCAGTTCTAATTCTTCCTAAATGGTTCTCACTTTAGCTGTCTTCTGTGATAATTAACTTTGTGTGAATGTAAGTTCATGATAGGTTGTCTTGGACTTCAGGAATTCTTACTGTAGTAAACAAAGCAGTGATGTATATTTTGACAAAGTGGACAGTGAATTTTTCTCCTTTAATTCCAATGTTTGGCCTTGCTAAGGCCCAAACAAAAATATAGTTTGGTGAGTAAAACCCTATTTCTTAGGTGCATCCAAAATCTGAAGAAATGTATTTGTTAGAAATGTCTGGCTGCTTAATAAGTTAAACAAAGCAAAGTTGTTTATTTATAATAATCCACAGGGTCATTGCGTTCTTTGAAGCCCATCAGTCTGCATTTGTCAGTAGCTATATTACCACCTTTTGAGTCCTGCCAGCTACTTGACAGAGGTCTATGTTTTGAAATGTGATGGCAAAAACTTGTGGCAAAGTCAGAACAGAGTTGGAGTAATGTAAGCAAGCTTAGTCTGAGGAACACATCTATTATCAGCTCTAGTCTTGTCACTGCATATTTTCATGGCTGGATCTTTTGAGATTAATCTGTCTTTATCATCAGCTGAATGATAAGTTGGTCTACTCCCTAGCTTGAATTTAATCTGTCAGCTGAGAATTGTAATTGGGGGATGGATGCTTGAAGGAGGATTGTATAACTGCTGGTGGGTGTAGTTGGTTGACCAACTTTTCTGGCCCACTTTGGCTGCTGAGTGCCAAGGTCTAAAGTTTGGAGGATATGCATGGAAAATATTGGATAGTTCTTATGGTCAGAGAAGGTGAAAGTAAGGCTGGAGGATCTAGCTGGGGAAAGACAAAGGCAGGTGATAACATCAATGTGGCTATGGTAGGGGAAGATATGGGAATTTGAGAACAAGCCATTCACAGTCATTGTGAGGTCAATGGTTCAAATTTGGTCAGAGCCACTATGGTCAAGTGGTTAAAGTAACAGACTAGAAATGGGGAGGTCATAAGTTCTAGTCCTGCCTTAGCCATGAAAGCCAGTTAGATAATCTTGGGCCAGTCAATTACTCTCAGTCTAATTCACCTCATAGAGTTACTGTTGCAGGGAAAATAGGAGGAGGAAGGTGTACTAAATAAGTTAATTACCTTGAGTTGTTTATAAAATAATAAAGGTGGGATAAAATAAAACCCCCAGAGAAGCATCCACATTGGTGCAGTTGTGGGGCTTGTGTGCTCTGAAGAAGATAAGAGCTATGCCAGAGGTTCAACCATACTGGACATATTTCATCAGAGGACCAAGACAAGGAGTGTCTACCTTCCATAAAAAATATGAGATGCAATTTAAAAAAAAACACATTGGTTCGGTCATTGCCTGGGTTAACAAGGACCATGCTAGATGTTGTTGGGGTTCCTGGAGATCTGGTGAAAAATGAGCTACAGGACTCTGGAGAAATAAATGGCAACCCCTTCCAGTATCCTTGCCAAGAAAATCCCATGGACAGAAACAAAAGGCTAAAAAATAGGATGCCAGAAGATGAGCCTCTCAGATCAGAAGGTGTCCAATATATTACTGGGAAAGAATGGAGACAATTACAAATAGCTACAGAAAGAGTGAAGGGGTGGGGCCAAAGCTCTGGATATGTCTGGAGATGAAAGGAAATACTATAAAGAATAATATTGCACAGGAACCTGGAACATAAGATCTATGAATCAAGGTAAACTAGATGTGATCAAACATGAAATGGCGAGATTGAACATCGACATCTTGGGAAAC
>JANHZU010009308.1:4413-18164 GCA_032468055.1 Acrochordus granulatus | reverse complement strand
ATAAAGTGAGAGAAGCGAGACTTAGATGGTTTGGGCATGTGTTGCAGAAGGATGAAGAGTATGTTGGGAAGAGATTGAGGATGGAGCTACCAGGTAGAAGGAGAAGAGGAAGGCCTAGGAGGAGGAGGTACATGGATGTTGTGAGAGAGGATATGCAAAAGGTCGGTGTGACTGAGGAGGAAGTTGAAGATCCCTGATGGGAGCAGCTGAAAGAAGAAGAAAATTTTCTATTATTTTGTCCATTTTATGATCCTACTAGTTCTTGCTTGCAGGCAAATGGCATTTCTTGTAGATTTTCCAGTGCACCATTGTTTCTACTTTATCATGCTATTTTGTAGTCAGTCTGCAATTTTCTTGCAGCAGCTAACTAGGTGGTTCACCATTTCTTCAGCTATTTTTCAGTGATGGAATTTGCTGTCTGTTGTTGTCTTCTCAATTCTAGCCTTGTATGCATTTGTTCTTAATTAGCCCTTATGTCTCTTTCTTCAATTTTCCTGCTTTTAGCCATTATTAGTCTTATTATCTGCTTTGCCTTCTATTTTTAATACATTTTTAATATACTGGTTTGCCTTGCCATGTCTCTTTTCTGTTATTCATTTGATCTTTCTTGTATGCTAGTTTAGTTTCTCTAGTACTCATTAAGCCTTCCTGGTGGATCAGCTTTAGTGCATCTTCTTCACTGTCCTTCAGGTATTCTTCCAATGTCCTTTTTTCTTCTTCAGCTCTCTGGTGTACTTGTAACATTTCACATCCATCCACTTTCCTTGGTAATAGAGCCTGTCAGCATCACTGTGTAGATGAAGGAGATGATTCATTATTTTTCTGGTCTTTCTGTCCAGCGCCTTTAGTTCCACTTGAGCCCAGTCAACTATTCCAACTTGTATCTAATGAATGGAATTGCCCAGGTGTTAATAACCTTGATGGTATTTGCCCCATTGAGTTTGGACTTTAAGATCTTCTTCACTCTCATAATGTATACACTTCTGACCTTCTTCTTTCAATGTTTAATGCTGTCAGCTAGAACGATGTCCAGGTATTTGTAGTAATTGTCTTCGTACAGACTTTTGATGTTATTTCCATTGGGAATCTTGATTCCTTTGGTTTGCACCATTTTTCCCCTATTGATAGAGAGGGTGGCACATTTTTCCAGCTTGCTGATCTTATCATCCAACCTGATCGGCCATGTTGTACATTAGTTGTTTTGTTTCTTGCAGTAAACTGGTAGTAAACTTGATGTAGTTATATTTTATATTATAGTACTGGCATCTTTTAATACTTGGGCTAGTTGTTTCTTTGGAACAAGCTTCAGTGCAGACAATCTTATTCTGTTGTCTTTGTGTTGTTCTACATGTTCAATTATTCTTAATTTCAGTTCCTCTTCTTTTTTAGTTAGAGGGCTTTGTTCTTCCTGAGAAGAAGTCAAAGGAAGGGGTGCCTGGTTTAGGAATGAAAATGACTCAGTATCTATGCTGGTTTCCTCTACTGATGCTTTCCCCTGGTTTGCCTCTACAATTTGAGCTACTTCTGGCAAGGCTTTGGTTTCTTTGCCCTGGGTAGATCTTTGTAGTTCTTTCAGTTCTGCTTCTGTGAATACTTTATTTCTTAATCAACGTTATTCTTTAGATCAATGTTGATCTGCTAGCCTCTGTTCTTTCTGTTTCTGGATCTTATTCCTTCCAGAACTTGTACATTCTTTTCAGGTATCCTCTTGTTGGACTTAATTTGTAATAAGAGATCATTATTTCTTGGTTTTCAATATTTATATATCCGTGACAGGTAGACATCTTTTCTTCCAGTAGTTCTGCAATTGCTGGCCCTGATTGCTCAGCTAACATTCCTGAGTCCTGTAGCCCATTTTTCAGCAGATGTCCAGGATTTCCAACATCTAGCATGGTCCTTGTTGACCTGGGCGACAACCAAGCCAGTATAGTTTTCTGTAAGTTATGTTTTATCATATTTTTATGGGAAAGACACTCTTCATATGGCTCCTCTGATGTAGCCTGTCCATTGTATAGTTCTCATTTTCCCTGTAGCATACAAGCCTCACAACCATGTCAAGGTAGTGCCTCATTATTGTTAGATGCCTTTTTGAAGGACGTGATTTTTATCCCAATTCATACATTTCTTTTTTTAATATAACCAGCTACAATGGCTTTTATCAGACTTTTTGACAATCAGCTATGGTACTTATCTCATTTGGAAATACAAAAAAGCAGCAGTAGCAGCAAAAAAAAAGGGGGGGGGAAGAAGCCCAGCTGTGTTTATCAGTTTTGTATATGTGGAAAAGGCAGTGAAGTTAAAAAAAAGATAAATTTTTAGGTTCTTCCCAGCTGTGTGGGAATCAGTGCTGAAATCTTATCTAAAGTGGTTCTGTGAAATATTGTCACTTCCCTTGCATACCCCAAAGTACAGACTTCTACTTTTGATCTATGGCCTAAAATAAAAAAATGCTCTCCTGTTTACTGGTGTTGTAAGGACTTGTTGTTCGGTCGTGCAGTTGTGTAGGGACTTACTTTACTAATAATGTAAAATTCAGAAAGTGGAAATGTTCTTCATGCACATAGGCAAAGGAAATGTTTGAATCCATTATGTACTAAAATGGATTACATTGCTTCATTTCTTATGTTTCTCAAAGTAAAATCCTGGAATGAAATACTAGGACTGTTTTTCCATTTGTAGCATGCCTCTTCTTGGCATTTAGTTTTCTCCCTCTAAACAGAGGTGTGCTATTTTTCAAAGAAGAGTATACTTAAAATTATGTTTGACCTGAAGTAATACAATTTATCCCTATTATATTTGTGAATTATATTGTTAAATATATATGTGTATTTTACACATTTACATTATGCAAAGTTTGTATCCATTATGCAAAGAAAATAAATATAAAGTGAGAAGCCACATAGACAGTCAAGTCCCACAGACAATTTGTTACATAAAGTAATGAAATGTGAAATTGGTTGCTATGTTCTTCTAAATATTTCCTTACTCATTTGATTCATAGGTATTAAACATTCCTAAGTACAGAAGCATTTTCTCTGGGGGGAAAAACACTTGGATTGGCCTATGGGCCTGACTTTGGTGTATATGTTTATAAATCAAAGCAAATTAATATTCCCAGAACTAGGAAATAAAATAAGAAATTAACACAGATTAATAGAATAGATTGAAAGTGCAAGTCTTCTTTTTCTATGATTATTTTTCTAATGGGGAAACATTTAAAATAGTATCTCTGAGATGCAGTCTGAATTGATCCTATCTGTTCTGTTATTTCAGATAGAGCATTTTGTTTTTTCTTAATTAATTTAACTTTAGAATATGTTTGCATTATCTTTTATATTTGTAATTATGAAGATTTGCAATCAGCTGTATCCTCTCACTCTATCAGCCATTACTGTTTTCTGGGAAGCTGATTTTTTTCTTAATTTAAGGTTGGCTAAAAGCCAAAATGAATTTAATTCAAAGTTGGAAAAAGCCATATAATTACATTGCATAAAAGCGTGATCCAAAACTGTTGAACAGATGGCACGGGAAGGTATAATACCATGTGACTTAGTTACTGTATTTTTAGCTCCACTGTTATAATAAACCTGATGACCAAATAAAGTTTAAAGAGGTTATGGAATACAATAATTTTCTGAAGTAGGACTGAAGAAACAGAGGTAATTAAAAGTAAAATTGAGACATCTAGCACCCACTCTGAGTGTGAGAGTGAGGGAAAGGCTGAAAGGAGGGATAACACATTGTGGTAAATGTTCTCATAGATCAGTGTTTTTCAAATTAGGGAAATTTAAGATGCATGGAGTTTGTCTCCCATATTGACTGAAGAATTTTGGAAGTTGAAGTCTGCACATCTTAGAATTGCTGAACTTGAAAAACATTGTCATAGATGAACATATTAAAAGCCTTTTTAGTGATATGTGCTTTGGTTTCCTTTTAAAAATATTAACAGCACTTTTGTATTTTTTATGTTTTATGCAAAAAATATACAAGAAGCAGCCATATACTAAGGGCCACTAATCTCCCCACCTTCACAAGCTATATTCATTGGAAGACGTTCAGCAGAGGTTTTCCTCAGTTCTGCTTTACCTGAATATTCAGTACTGATTCTGGGTCATTGAGCTGTGATGACTGTGATCCTAAAAATAAGACACAAAATTCTCCCAATCATAAAATTGTCCTTGGCTCTCTTTATTTTTTTTTTCTGGGACCCTAAATATAGACACAACATTTTCCAGTCATCAAATTGTCCTCCACGCTATATTTTGGCGTAGTCAGTTAATGAGCAAAATCTCAGCAAGAAAGATATATCGTCTAACACTATTGATTTATCCTAGAACTATTATCCCTGAAGATAATGTTTTCTTTTCGGATACTTGAGATTCTTCCCCCCGCTTTCATAAAGGTTTTTTTTTGTTTTTCCTTCCTCTTTTTCTTGATTTTTTTAGAAGAGTCTGTTTGTGGTCCAACTAAATGTGCTAGAGGCAGATGTGTGTTTTAAAGCACAGCCTATTTTGCAAAGAGATGCAAAGTACTGGTGTGAGGAAGAAAAGGCCCAAATGGTTGGGAAGATTTTCAGTTATCCTTCAAGCTTCTCTTCTCAGGAGTGGTTCCAAAACTGCATTAAACTCTAGTACAGAGATCGTTAACTGGAGCGAAGAAGGAAGCAGGTGGCTTTAGGAAGAGAAAATTGTAGCAACTGAAGGTTTTGACGAAGTTTTTTTATTTTCCTCATTTTCATGTCTTGGCTTTAAATCAACCCAAAGTTATTATACTTGTTGAACATGATCTATATATAGAAACTTATATCATTTTTTAAAAAGATCTCTGTATAGTTCAAATTCTATTATGCTTATTTTTATGGTTCTATACTATTTCATATGGTTGTGTAATAATCTGGATTCAAAGAGAAAAATATGCTTTTGACAATAAAGCTCACTTTATGTTAGTTAGCAAGTGTTTAAAAGACTTGTGCAGCAGGGCAAGAAAAAGCATAATTGACTTAAGGAGATGCTGAGAGGTCTGATGTATGTGCCCACACAAATTATAAATCTCCTTTTCAAACCTAGATTGCTGCATAGCTCTTACTCTTTTGTGTTCTTTTATCATTCCTACCAAGAGAGATAATTGAACACTTGAAATATTCATTGTGAATTCTTGTAAGTCTCACATCTTTGGCCACCTGTGACTGCTAAGATTCATCAGAAAGTCCAACATATAAAATAGTTTGAAAAAAATGAGAGTTGTATTGCATGTTCTTGAAAATGGATGGTTCGGTCAGACCAAATAAAAGGTTTTCCACTTTGTGGGAGGAAAGTATCTGAAAAAAAAGTCTCAAAAACTAGTAAAAGTAAGAAGCTAAATCTAGTGATTTTCTACTAGGACCATGGAGACATGGGATCTGCATACAGTCATGGAATCTCATTAGGTAAATATTGAGTAACTTCACAAGGATAGTGCTGACAAAAATATGGATGAGGGAATGCTACCTCCAGCTACTGAAAAAAAAGCAAGATATAAATCATCTAAATTAATTAATATACCCTTGAACTAAGGTCAACTGCTGGATAAAACATGCAGAAGTTTTGACAGTAATGCATCAGTGGATTGACATTGCTGTCTTTGCTTGTATGTTTTTGGCTTCCAGGCTAGGCACTGTTATTTGCAAACAACATAAATGCCATAAAGACAAGCAAGCTCCTCAAGAACAGATTGGTCACTATGGAGACATGAAGATCAGGAACAATCGATGGCACAATTTATGATTCAACATTCCTTCCCAATATACTATAAGTGGAAAATTAGTGAATTTGCCCATTGGTCCATCTCAGAAGATTCTTGCTTTGCTCTTTACCAATGCCTGGAGTTGTTTGGAATTTAGTGGTATACACTGGAAATGCTCTAATAATGAAAATAAATATGTTTTACAGACAAATTAAACTTAAATGCGCTGTTGATTCAGAATGATCCTGTTTTGATTTACAGATGTTCAGATTTAATGCTAAGCAACCCAATTTGTCCTATGATTCAGCAATCTCCAACGCATAAGTTCAGTTTATTTATTTTTGTTTTAGGTCATTAAAACATTAAAGATGGGCTTTAAATTCAGGCTTTAACCATTTTTAGAATTCTATAACTTTTGTGGAACTATTTGTCAATTTCTTAATTAAAAGGAATAAAAAACCTTATCATTTACAAGGAATCTTGCATTCTTCTCTTTCGATGGAAGACACATTTCTGTCTGTGAAAGCAAAAATTCACTGGAAATCTCTTGTGGATAGGAAAGTTAATTTTCCCCCAATATGATCAGCAACCCTCCTCATATTTGATTATTTGATTTAGCCTGCCACAATCAGTTGATTCACAGTGGGTTATAATCAGTAATTTGTAACAAATCATTCATGGTACAGTCAGTTGCTGTTGTCTGCTGCTTTGTAGAATTTCTTTAAAGCTTTAAGTCTTTTATCTTTATGTCACCTCATTTGGGAAATATGGAAGCTGGGTTATGACACAATAAAGAAGAAATCTTTCTGTTTCTGTCTTAAAAAGACATAGCAGCCTCCTTTACATTCCAGCTGAACACATTTCCACATCAGACTGTTATATTCAATAATTAAACAACAAGCACAGGTGAAAATAGTGTGAAATTATTACTGAGCTGGACAGTAGACTGAAAACATACACACAACATGCTACTTGCTGAGAGCTGGTGTTCAATGCACAAGCTTTGATGACAGGGTCATAAATGATTTGTAGTTGTCCCTGGAGTAGTTATATTTCAGGAAGTTTTTTTTATTTTTCCCTTAAGGAAAAGATTCTATTCTGATCACACCTGACTTTGGAGTAGTGTCCATTTTAGATATTGATTCTCGATCAGTTATCAACAAAGTTTCCTTTCTGTTATTTTTTGCTGTTTGTCTGTCTGGCTGTCTATCTATCTGTCTATCAATCACATTTTGGAACCACCCATGTCTCCCTCAGCGGGATTCTGTTATCCTTACTGTTAGCAGGCAAAAAGTTTTCATTCAAATAGTCTTTGGTAAGTGGGGTGCTACTTGTTTTATTATGTTTTTAATTATACCTTGTATAAAATGTATAGGTTTTTTTAAAAAAGAAAAATAGTTGTTGCTACCTGCCTTAAGCAGTATTTCATGGTGGAAAGGATATAAATTACTTGTGAATAATGACACGTTTTGTTTTATCTGGAATGCTTCTAATTAATTGATTTTAGCTCAGTTTTCAGTGGATTCTGATGGCTTTTTAATTCAGACCACTTTTTTTGTTAGATTCATATATGAAAGTTTTCTTGGAAGAACAGCTAAGGAATACTTTGTCTGTATAGTTAAAAAATCTGTAATGTAGGGTGACCTTCACATAAGTCTATTATTTTGGAGACACAGGCAGACAGGGTCAATAATCTAAGGCTCTAAAGCAAGGCTCTTTTTTCAAAACACCTATTCAGTGGTCTCTTGAACAATTGATATTACTTGATATCAGACTCATTATCGAAAAAGGAAAACCAATTCAGATAGAAAACTGCATTTAAAGCTTTTAGAAAAGTCAATAAGAGTGTCCAAGCATTTATGTGTAATAACAAGATGAGTTATTATTACAGTTGGTTAATGGTTTTTATTGCTATTTAGGACCATAAAGTTTATATTGTGTCTCTCAGGCAGACCCATTTCTTTTTGCCCACAATTACCAGAAGTAAATCAGTAGCACAATAATCTGGTTTCTATTTTGTTTTAATTCCTCAACAATCCACATGAGTTTAATGAGTGCTTTGCAATGATGCATTTGTTTCCTGGTTGAAAAGTCTGCAATATGCAAGCATTGTTAAAAATAGGACTATCATTGTTTTAATGGATTGTAATTTATAAGGCTATGCAAGTGTGCTTAATGCAATCATTTGCAATTTAAAATGGAAAAAAGGGAAAAAAGGCAGGTGGTTGTCAAGTTGGGAAAATAAATCATTATTGATTGATAGCAGAATTAAATAACCTTTTGGCTTAAGTAAGCTTTGCACATAATGTTTTTCATAAACAGTAGAACAGCTCTTGAGTTATGTTAATTGTTGTAAGCAGTTTCATATTCTTCAGTAAAAAATAGTTGCTCTAATTTTGAGAATTGTGATGGTTGTTAAAACTATTCTTTGCATAAGAGAGTGTCTAGTGCAGAAATAATACCTCATTTGACTTTGCTTTCTTCTCATTATAGGGTATATGTTTTCCAATGTGTGTTTGTCACAATTGTGGGAGGGGGATAATTATAAGTCTTTTGTGCATCAGAATTCAAAAGTCTTGGTCTCAAGGGAAAGTACAGAGCCATACTGAGAGGTGAGTGTGATAGATTCAGGCTTTCTTTCCCATTTACTAGCCAATTTCTGTAAGCAAAAGATATGCCCAGACTAAAATTTACCCAAATTGAATACAGGTAGTCCTTGCTTAATGCCTGCCTGTTTCACAACCGTTTAAAGTTACAATGATGTTGAAAAAGTAACTTTACAAGTCTTTGTATTAACAATTGTCACAGCATCCCGCAGTCATGTGATTTCCATTTGCGTGCTTCACAATTGACTTCTACAATCAGAATCAATGGAGAAGCTGGCAGTAAAATTGCAAGTCACCGTCACATGATGTCTCACTTAATGACCCTTGATGACTCATTAACAAGTAAATAGGAAGTCATATAAGTCTGTTGCAGTTGTGATATTTCATTTAGAGACTGTATTGCTTGGTGACAGACTTGCCGGTCCCAATTGTGATCCCTCAGTGAGCACTACCTATATATGCAAATGAATGCTATCCTGTTCTCTGGACACCTAAGATTTGAAGGCCTGTCCTAGTGCCTGGAGACTGGGAAGGATTGAATAAGAGAGAATAGGCTATAATGAAGTCTTAGCAAGATGGAATTGTTTGTACATCAAGGCTTTCTGTCTACTTCAGTGGTATCTTTTGATGGGGAAGCACTATCCTGAGCAAGACCTCAACTTGACAGTCCTCCAAAGGCTTGTGATTTCTGTTGGAAACGCAGGAGGAGACTATGACCAGGGAGCCTTCACCTAATTTCAGCCACCATGCCACTTCTATATGGGATGGGAGGATTTTGCTACAGTGTCTCATGTTCTTGTTATCACCAGATATCACCAGTACCGCAACAAACTGTACACCAGGCTTCCTTTAAAGGCTGCTGTAAAGCTTCATTTAATCCAAGTGCAATAGCCCATGTATTAGCTCAGGGGTAACCAGCCCTGGCAGTTTTAAGATTGTGAACTTCAACTCCAGAATTCCTCAGCCAGCCATTCTATGCTGAATGTGTGTTGAAGTCCACATTTCTTCCCAAGTTTGGACATCCCTGTGTTATCTGGTGCTTGCTCTTGGAAACACATTACTGGTTATTGGTAGGCTTCTAGATTGATGCTAAATAAATTTGAGAAGCATGTTCTCTCACTAGAATCAGCTTGGGCTATTTAATCTTGCCAATTCAAAACTCTACTGTTGGTTTCTCCAGTTTTAGGAGAAAATAAACTCTCCAAATCCAATAAATCCCAAACAATCTGAGGGAGCAAAATTCCCACTCATTCCGTGGTGATCCTCAAACAATACCAAACTGAAATAATCCTTAAACTGTAATTGTAGGTGGACAGACCAGCAAGAGTCGTCGTTTGGAGTAGCACTCTGAATTCTGGCTTTGAAGAAATGTGCATTGTTATAATAATGCTCACCTGCCCTGCTCTAAGATCTGAGTTTCAGCAAAAGGAGATGTACAAAATGGTTGCACTGAATTCAGTTCATTCAGACTTATGCATGCCAGGAGTGAATTAGCTGCTGTCTAAACGAGCATCTGCAACATCTGCTGCATGAATAATGGGATCGGTTTCACAGTCTGTTATGGATGGCATTCCCAATCTATTATTGTGACACTATTATTTCAAACTTAGCAGTAAGAGTTAAAAATTCCAGAAGTAGAGTCTTCCAGATCAAGTTAAAGCTCTCCATACCTAGCTAAAGGATTGTGGGAGGGAAGAAAGGAGAAAACATTTTGACTCAATAAATTCCCATCTGGGAGTTTGACCTATATTTAAGTTAGGGTCATCTAACCCTATATACAGCAGACATAAAGATTGCATTGTGTTGTTTTCTACATTTTTAATCCTACCATATATTCACTGAAACAGAATCCAATAGACCAGAAACACCAGCATAAACAAATATCCATGCTACTTTAGTTAGCTAGCCTGAAATCCAAACTCCAACCAAACCATCCTTTTCAGGTTCTCTAGTGCTCTTCCTCAAGCTCATTTTTACAGAGAAACCAAACTGCAGTTTTTGCTAATTTTGCAAGTGGTCACTAAGGAAGATGCCCATTTAAATCTGAGCCCAATATGGCTGTTTATTATGATATACAATGCATGCAAGCTGCACAGTCTTCAAATGCTCCAAGAAAAAGCCAGACAGGGATTAAACACAAATTGAAAAACAAAAACCGAGGCCTCCTATCCAAGTGGGGCAGGTGCTCAACCAAGAGAGTTCTAGAGCCGATTATTCAGACACACCACAAAGAGTCTCCCATTGAAATGTGCACTGCCTGTTCCCATTTAGTAAAGCAGCTAATTCTGACTCTTAACCGTAAGCCACACAGAGCACTGAAAAGTCTCAGGTGTAGAAATAGGATGAGTTGAATCACTGCTGATTAAGGAAGCAAACAAGGAGGAAACCTATCTAACTTTGCACTTGTCCCAAATCTGCTTAACAAGATGAGCCACTCAGCTGCAGAGCTGAAGATCAACTAAAAGAGTCCTGAAGGAGGAGGAGGGAGGCCAGCTATAACTGAGCAAACCTGTAGCAAAGATGCTTCTCCTCCCAAAATAGAGCAGAGCCTGTAAGTTATCAAAGCCATTAAGGCAGCTTTTAATTGCTGTACCAACTGTTCAGTTCTAAAAGAAATGATGGCAGTGGGAAAATAATGATCATGGCATAGGCTGCTTAAGCCTGTCTCCCAAATAGAGACAGGCAAATACATACTTTTGCTTTCAGGTCCTTGGTGCCAGATTTCACTGTCCTTCAAATCAGTATTTCTCAACCTCAGCAACTTTGTGGAGTCCAGATTCCAGAATTCCCTGCCGTGCTGGCTGAGGAAATCTGGGCCCACAATTAAATTGAAGTTGAGAAACATCAATTTAAATCATCTGGTAGTAAAGAAGCAAAAATGCTTGCTTTCTAACTGAAGGCACCCTACTATAAATAGGAATGCATTTTGTCTGTATGTAAGCTGCATCCTTCCAGAATTGTTGGATGTTACTTTCCATTGATTTTTTTCTTAATCATGAGTTTGCACAGTTGCTCTCGTTTTTCTTGAAAAATTTGATATCCCTTCTTGTTCTTCTCTAGCTCCAAATGAAGTATGGAAACTTACTCTCAAGGCTTTGGAGCAGTTATACTCAAAGGAATTATCTGGCATAATTGGCTACTCTGTAAGGCTGCAAGTGAGTGCTTGTGTAGATTACACGGTAAATGAATTTGTGTATGACTGCAATTGTTTGAAGCTGCTGTTCTTTTAAAAGATAACCCTATAACTTGGCATATTTATATAAACTTTAGAGGGTTCAGAGCATTTCCCATGTTCTGAACAATCATTTTTAAAAACACATAGGTGCAACTTAAAACTTTTTATTGCTCTGCAAAGGCAGCTGAACAGAGCTTTTTGTTCTTATTTATTTTTGTATTGCCTGTAGCAATTTTATATAAATTCACGGCAGATAATTTGAAGAATACACAATTCCATTGTTCAAATCTAATATACCATATTGATAAATATAATGAAAGAAGAGGGATGAAGCTCATAGAAAGATGCTTGAGAAAGCTGGTTTTTGGAAATTTCTACATGAGTTGGTCAGGACTAAAATGTACATTGAAACAGTGTAATACATTTATTTTTGAATTTACTGTATTTTCTGATGCAATTCACAACTTAAAGAACAACTGCAAAATGTGTTCAGAAAAAGGTGAGAGAAAAATCTATCAAAATGCAATTTTTATGCAATTTTTTAAAAAATACAGATTAGTTTGGGAATAAGATGGAAAGACATTATGGGCAATATGTGTGAAAACAACAATCCCAAAAGCATGTTTTTAATTTGGATAGTTCTGCAAAAATCTTATGTCGTTTAATGAGATGCAAGTCTCTGTATGTGTGAGAAAAAACAGAAAATATAAAAAGAATGACAGATCCCATATTGTTACATTGAAGTAGGACTCTCTGATCTGCAAAAATCCAAACATTAGATGAGCAAAGAGAAATGGGACACTGTCTTTGCTGACAACTTGTGATTATTTGAAATTGTCCTGCTGAGATTTAGAAGCCATAATTGAAGACTATATTATGTCCTTGAATTATTTTGGTAGTATGGTATATAGTGCAATACCATTGCCAATTTACTTGTATGTTTGTCTTAGACTTCTCAGCTGTACATTACAGAAAGATCCAATTAAATGAATTCAGTTTCCTATAAGTAGTATTGAAATATAGGGCCAAAATCATTGATATGCTTAAATAGAAGTATCAAGTAATTGTAGCAATTTATCATAGCAGGCAACTCAACATTTAATTTCTACTCCTGTCTGTAAAAGTCAAATCTCTTCATTCTTTTTGTTCTTGTACTGGTCTGATTCATCCATATTTATGGATGAATGTGCCAATAAAGTAACTATTTATGGAAGCTGAGCCTTCTGTTCTGTGATTTCTGCTGCATTTTTGGTGAGCCCTTAGCACTAGGGCAGAATCCTGTTTTTCTTGTGTAGCTATTTAAAATAATTGCAAAATTCATTATTAATTGCACAGAAAATAATAAATAAAGACAGTGACACAAATATATTTACAATTGACATATATAGTGAAGGCCATTCTGGGAATCTGGAGCTTCCTTACAGTTTAACCTACATAGGTACAATGTATTGATTTTATCAGACCTATGGTAGCCCAGTTCCATATGTCTCTGAACATCAGAGGTGTAACAAAAGTCACAATAATTTGAGGGGACAACATACTGTGTGTCCTCATCAAAAACCAGCTTAAAGAGGCCTGTGCAAGCATCCTGACCCAAAAATATTGGAAAGATTTCTTGAAGGCAAGAAAGCCATATCATTCTGCAGAAATTGCTGTTCCAAAAGGTCAACTTGTGGGTCATACTTGATGGATTGGTTAACTGACAGTACCTAAAGCAAACAGGCTCTGTCAGAGCATGTAGGACAGGCAGACACCAAGAGGGAGGTTTAGGTTTTGATCTCTTCTAAAGATATATTTGGAAATGGAAACAAAATGGGAATACAGATATATTCTTTCTAAAAAGAAAATATTATCTTGATAGAATATACAGTACCTGGGAATTCAGATGCAGAGCAGTTTGTGGAAAGGTTGAAATAGTAGGAACAATTATCTCTATGCTTGCTGTCACTAATACTTTTAGATTTATATTATACTTCCACGAGCTCAAGACTGCATAGATAGCACCACTTTGTACAATTTTTCCCATGCTTAGCCTGTAATTCTGGTGAGAGAACAATTGAGAATGGGCTCTGAATTGAGCCTCCAAGATGCCTAATCCAGCACTTCAAACAGTACCATCAATCATTTCTCACTGTCCTTTGAGAGATGGGTATGTGAATACATATGAACCATTTCCCCCCCAGTGAGGCACCACCTTGCTGTGGTTGGGGGGCTTGTGTGCTCTAATGAAGATGAGAGCTCTGCCAGAG
>JANHZU010009306.1:307145-323974 GCA_032468055.1 Acrochordus granulatus | reverse complement strand
GTTAATAAAGTAATACAATTATAGTCAGATACATAGGGTAATTGGAAAGGTAAGTAGTACACCTCACAAGACGAGATTAATCCATTCCGGAAGAACACTCTTAGCACAAAATGCTAGTAAAGAGAAACGCAGTTTAAAGAGATTAATCCATTCCGGAAGAACGCTCTTAGCACAAAATGCTAGTAAAGAGTAAACGCAGTTTACTAGCAAAATGCTAGTAAAGAGAAACTCGTCCTGCGAGTTTCTCATCTTGTGAGTTACTCATCTTGTGAGGTACCACTGTATACAAAAAACTTAAGACAGAAAGTATACAAAGTAAAGATTTCCCCTGCCAGTTGTGTCTGACTCTAGGGGGGCGGTGCATACCTCAATTTCATAGCCAAAGAGCCAGTGTTGTCCAAAGATGCTTTCATGGTCATGTGGCTGGGATGACTATATGCTGAGGCACACGGAATAGTATTACCTTTCCCACCAAAGGCAGTACCTATTTACCTATTTACATTTTTACATGATTTCAGACTGCTAGGTTGGCAGGAGCTGGGGCAAGTAATGTGAGTTCACCCTGTTAATGCAGCACCTGGGTCTCAAACAGACTTCTGACCTTCCGGCCAACTAGTCCAGCGCCTATGCTTAGTAATAAATTTAAATTTATTTTTTCACCAATTTTAAGATTCTTTTTGAAGCTGGCAGCATATCTGTGGAATACATTAAAAGTGGTTTTCACTCTACATGTGCTAATGCCCTTTGGAGATTAGTGCTGATGAATTAGCTAATTAAAGCCCTTTCTCCCACATATAAATAGGACAGTGCGGTAGCACTGCTATAATCTATGTTACATTTGTCTCTGAAAATCTCTTTGATCTAGATTCAAGGTGCACTTCAAACACATCAGTCCTGGGCAGGGAAACAGAATTAAGACTGTGCTCAAATTCTACATTATTTTTTTAACCATTGGGGTCAAACTGCAATATTCTGAGGCAAAACCAATCCTTTCATCACTAGTATATTAGGTCACTGTTGAGTTTCATAGTAGAGTTCTCTGACATTAACCTAGCCTAACCTGGCATGGCTAGGCTCCATTTGACTTACCTAAACCCAATGACAGTTCCAGATCTAACTACCTTCAGAAAGCCTAATCTGGTTAATCAGCCCCATTTGGTAGATCAGACCAGGAAACTGGTTTCCCCAAAGGCTAAAACTATCTTTATTGAGATGGTATAACAACAAATGCTTTAACAAATCTGGTTACTTCTAAATGTTATCCAGCCATTCTGGACTTTAAAAGTGCTTCAGCCCCTTTTGCCTAGCTACATCTTAGCCAAGTTGCAGCTATATGGACTAATTTTTGCTAGAGTTCAAGTTTCAAATCAAGGTTGAACTCACACTTGTGGCTCAAAATCAGATATGTGAATTCAATCCATGTGTCTTTTATTTTCTAAGGAAAATAGAATCACTGTTTCATTTAAAAAGGAGGACCAGTTTTAACAGTTTTTAGAAATAATGTATTTCATCATTCTAGCCCTCTAACATCCACACTGCACCTAATATAATCTAGTGTGTATGTTTGGGGTTTACTTTCACAGCCCATCAAAAAAGTTCGTATTTGCATATTATCTTTACTAATTGTTAAGCCAACGATGGTTTATTCAACTCAGTTTTTTGAGTTTGTAAATTATACTGAACCTTTGAACGATCTTTCAGAGGCTTTATAAACAACTCTTAATGAATGAGGAATAAGTTTCTGGATGCCAGATTTTCACTTATGGGTCAGGGATTATTTTGTTTTAATGGTTTCTGTAGTTTTTTAATAGTTTTTACTGAACTTCTACAAACCATCAGAAGTCCTTGGAAAGAGTGTACATAGAAATAAGTAAAAGCTGCATTTACATACAATAGGTAGTCCTCATTCAGGGAGTAACTTGTTTATCAATCATTCGCTTATGACTGTGACTTTATGACCAATTGTCATTACTTTCGCAAGTCTGTTAAAGAAAGGGAAGCTGAAGGTCATAAGCATACACAGTTTCACTAACTGACTTCACTTGATCAAACTGCAAGTTCCAGTTATGGTTGCTAAAAGAGGACTAGTTTAGAATAAGATGTACTAGTTTCAAATATGATTGACTAGTTCGTAGTTTGTAACAGCTAATATAGACACAGCTTCAACATAAATTTTTCTCCCCTTCTCTCTATTCCATTTCATTTTTACAAAGATAGAGATATATAGATATATGGCTGCCCATCTCATGAAAAGTCACTCTGGAAAGCATACACCAAAGCTTGGTTTCAGTCTCAGCATTCAGTTGCTAAAAAGCAACCAATAAGGTTATTGCCTTTGTATCTATCCAAACATCTGACTGGCCACTGAGCTGAGAGCGCTGGTTCTGGTCAGCAACAGCCACTTACAAGGTTGTTATTCTCTCTTGGTCCAAGCTATCTGACGGGATGGTTGTTTGGAAGCAAAATAGAAGAATCAATTTTATCAAATCTGCCTTTATTAATTTATAGATGGTAAAAAATACCTAATACTCCTTCCCCCTTTTTTTAAATCAGGATTCATCATTGACTCAAGGCACCAAAATCCACCCATCCATCCATGTTTCTTACACAAAAGAAATATTAACTTCAAAAACAAATGTCATTTAATAACGGTATTTCCTTAAATACCTAGTAGGGAAAGGGTACAGTTCACCAGTAGATCATCTGTTTTACGTGCAAAAGACCACAGGTTGAGTTCTCTGATGTACTGTATCAGAACACAATTGAAAAAGGCAGTTTTCTGTAGTCCTGTTTACAAATTAACAGCCTTATTGGTTCATTCCTGGCTGTTTCTTAATGACAGCAAGAAAATGGCATCCACAACTTGTAGCAGAGGAAGGAGTAAGACTATATAAACATGGAATAAAAAACAAGGTGGACCTTTTATTAAACACTACTGGGGGTAGGGGGGCTTTCAAATGTAACACAAATGAGTTATTTTTCTGAAAAGCATCAGTTTCCAATATAATTTTGGAATTAAGACAGATGACAAACAATATAAAGAATCACTAGTTACATTGGTTTCTGCAGGTGAGCTCAGACTGCTCAGGTCACACTTAATACCTAGAGGATTACGTTTATTTGGCCAGTTGATTGACCTTTCTTTTCCAGCTGCTGTATAAATCAGTTGGTCTGTTTAAATTGCAAAGACAGGAATACCCATAGCCTGAAATACAGGTAAGAAAGCTCCATCTAATAAAATTGCACATGCTGTGAGCAGGGGTAGAGTCTACAACTGGATATAATGACAGGCTCTCACCACAAATATTTTGCAGGCCATCAACTCTGTAATCCTTAATACCTAATCAACAGAAAATAGTACCATTTGCTTATAGATGTGGTCACATTTCCTGATGTCTCTTTTCAAAGTGGTGCAATCCAGATGTATTGTAGAACAATTATTTAATAAAATTTAATAAATCCCCAGTAGTATTTAATAAAAGGTCCACCTTGTTTTTTATTCCATGTTTATATAGTCTTTCTCCTTCCTCTGCAACATCCCCAGCAATAAGACTACCAAGTTATCAGCTTGGGAAACCTAGCCACTGGAGAAGGCCCTTGGCCCCTTCACAGCCAGCAGTCTAGACAGCTTCCTAGTTAAATTCCATAGCCAACCTGATGTCTTTCCAATACCAGGAAAGCTAAAGAGATTATGAGTAGTCTGAAACACATGAAGGGCAGAAAGTGACTCATCCCTGATCCCATTTGTTCTTCATGACTAATTAAACAAATCTCTTCAGGCAACAGAAAATCTGCTCAAGGGAATAGGGAATAGCCTTGGGCATATATAGAAATGACTTCCCCTTTGACTTATCATTTTGGGACCATGGAGCAGTGGCAGGAACATTTAGTTTCCTCTCTAACTCTTTCCTTGACTGCACCTGTTTGATCCCAGGCTCCCCCACTGACTATGAGAATAATGGAACTGAGAAAAGCTGCACCAGATAGAAAATAAAAGGGCAGTTCTCTTATTATTCAGACTCTTTAAGGTCCTGACACTTCTTGCAATTTTTCTCCTGGTTATGATCAAGCAAGCTTATAGGAGAGGAGTACACTCTCTAGGTATCAGCCCTCCTAGTAAACCAGACTGGAAACATGACTAGATGACCAAATTCTACTTTCATGTAAACAGAATCTTGTAAGTCTGGAAGTACAAACTTCCTGCTGTCACTTTTAACTGAGGGTGGATCCTTCTTAAATGTATTCCTTTGACCTTTAAGCCTTTGGGGGCTCCCCCTTCTCGTCAGATTGTTTCATAGGCAGCATCTCTTTCCCTTATCTCCCAAGGTCATCTATTCATTCCATTACACTAGGTCAGATCAGATTACCACATTATCATAGCAAAAAACATTAGGTTCAGTTATATATCCATGTGTCATGTATTTCTATCTCAATATATATATGTTGTCCAGGTTTTGTGAAATTGTCTGGAGTAATTCTCCAAATCAAGCCCAGAGGAAGAACAATGGTGGGGAGTCAAGTTTTCACACTGGAATCTCTCTAACTGACACACATCCACCTTATTTAGTATACTATAAATACAACCAAGGTAATCAAAAACATAAAGGAAATTTTAAAAAAGCTAACATCAATTATGCAATTGTATAACATCAATATAGAAATTCTTTTTGAGAGAAGAACCTCAGCCAGAATACAGAAAGGCTTAACTTGGTCTCCAGTAATGAGAAAAAAAATGCCAGATATCTCATTTCAAAATTAGAATCATGACTCAGGAGATTTCATGTACATTGGCTCTTATCCAAGTTATAAGTTTGTAATAGGTTTCCAAAAATAATGCTTGAGTTTTGCTTGAATCATGATGCCATATCTAATCAGATTTCTCAACAGAACACTGCTTGAGATACTGTTCTATGTTCCACCATTTCCAGTCAGTTAATTTTTGCCTGAGGGTAATGGGCATAATGATCCAATACCAGCCAACATGGGAGTCAGCCTCAGTTGCTGAATTACTGAAAGGTCCATTTCCCACAACTGGTGTTTCTAGATGTAGGGTATAAAGAAATGGAAGAATTTGCTGGAATTACCTGTAAAATATAGTGACCTCAGCAAAACAGTTCATGATTGTTATTCCCCTTATGAAGTATGAGGATAGTGTGGAAGATCCATCTAGCCCTAGAATTTCTACAAGTCCCCAACAAGAGAGTGAAACATTACTTAAATTCATTTCCTACTGCTTCCAAGAAGGGGGAGAAAGTGGTATTTTTAAAAAACTAGGGTGAAAATGGCACACACGTCTTTTTATGGGAGTATGAACGTTTTTTTTCCATTCAAAATTGGATTCCAGAGTTTGGGAAGTGTGATAGAACTTTTATCTGATACTTGTTCATTCTATCTTTTGCTTTAGCTTATCTAAGTTGCAAAGACAATGCTAGGCCATGCTGTATACATCCACAACGCTTTCTCTATATCAACTACTTTCTCTACCAGCAATTCTCATGCTGATAATTGATATAGCAGCTCTGCAGTGATATTTAGGTGAATTGCAAACAAGTTCATATTTCAACCCTGAAGAATCAGTCCAGCTGCCTGATTGAGCTGATGCCCAGAGCAACAATCAAGGATGGCCCTGAATGAACAAAATGGAATGTAACAAAAAATCAAGGTTGGATAGTGAAAAGGAATTTGATCCTTGTTCAAATGACATCTAAGTTATTGTGTGGTTTGTTTGGGTTGAATAGAATGTTTTGTGAACCCAGCCCTTGACAGTAATAAAATATGTTTCATAGCTTCATCAATTATGGTTTATTAAGTCAAACCATTAAACTATGGTTTGGCACTTTACGTGAATTCCACAGCTTTCTGTCCTTTTCTAGATATAATTCAGTGTGCTGAGGTACTAATCTTAATATCTTGAATTGGGGACATCTGAAGACTTCCCCCTCTGCCTGGCTATGCCCAAAAATCACAGCTAGAGCTTCTTCTCAAGGTGCTAGTGCCAAATAAAAACCAATCGGTCACAAGGAGAAAACAGTTTTCTCTGTGGTGGCATTCCATCTGTTCTCCCAGGGCAGCTAATGTGGCACATTATTTTTTTAGATGCCATCTATTTTTAGGACCTTAAGTAATTCACTTCTAAATTTGAATTGGCCCTAATCTATTTTGTAATTTCTAGGATATCAAGGTATCAAGAAAGGTGACAGGAAGGCACAACATATTCAAGATGGCACAGAGAAGACTTCCCTGTACAAAAATAAAACAGATCCCAGCACGGCCTGGAAGAAACATTAAAGATCTCAGGAATAGCAGCAGCTCTCATGGCAATATAAACCCCTCTGTGAAGCTCAGGCTATGCAAAGAAAGAGATTACTTTTTCTACCTAAAGGCCCATTTGCCTGTTTTCATAAAACAGGATCTCCAAACATGGTAGTCTTTCTTCCTGAGACATTCTCTCTCTGAAACTTGCTGACTCAAGAGACTTAATTTAAAATGTTTCTTGAAGTGGATATCCAGGCCCTTCTCTGTAAATAAAGAATGGGGAAGATCCTCAGACATAAAGTATGCCAGTAGGACAACAGCTAATGATATCTGCTCTTCTCCCCTGCTAATGGTTCAATTCAATTTTATATCTAGGACAACTGATTCTATGTAAGAATGAGAAATTAGAAACAACTCTTATTTCAGCTGTAAGAACCTATAGGTGTACTAACTAAACTCAGATACAGCAGCAAAATTAAGGCAAATTGACAAAGATTACAACACACAAGTGTTTGAAATACAAATGAAAAACTCCCAAGTTAGGCATAAGTCTACAGTATGTTTCTTGAGAGTAATAGATCAAAATAGCTGGGAGCATCAGGTTTCTTACATCTGTATTATGGATCCTGGGGGACTGTCCAGAATGATAGCTTAAGAGAAGAGGTCATCTAACTGATTTCATGTAACAAGAACTGATTGCCAAATTTAACGCGGGACAAGCTCTCAGGTCCTTAAAGAAGAATGTTAAATGCAGATACTTCTCAGCATTACAGTGGGAGACATATCAGCTTCTCAAGTTCTCCCATATGATACTAAATATGACAAGACTGAAGTGAACACCACACTGAAAAGAGAAAGCAAAATAATAAAATGGGCCATGTTCCTAAAATGATGAGGTATTTAGTTTAGTGTTAAGTGATCACCTTTAGTAAATCTCTCTTTGGAGGGGAATCCTAAAAAAGATCTCCAGCCAGCAAATAAATAGTTAACTCTGACAACTGAAAAAATTCTGAAAATATAAAAGCAGTCCGAAATTCTTGAGGAAAGTGGATCTCAGTTAAGGAAAAATCTAAGTGAAGGACATTCATCAACACTTTTCTCTGAGACCAGCACACCTTTAGAAGATAAACACCTTAGTCCTAAAACTGCTTCATTCTGGAATTGCACATGGAAGGAAAAAGGAAACCCAGAAGTCACCAGACACTGGCTCAAGGACTGAGCCCTTCTTCTTGGCTTCTTCAAGGGGGCAAAGGCCAAGGTCCCTGCAGCTGCAGAAAAATATAGAGAAGCCAAGCTCCACAATCCTCAGTGCTTTTAAGTACATTCAGGCTTCTCAATGCTCTTTCACATGGACACATACCCGATGCCAAGCATTGTTGAGTACTCCCAAAATGTTCCAGAGTGACTCCACATGCTCAGGTTGCATGTTGTAGCTAGTATCCACAGCTTTGCAAATAATGTTCAACTCCTTGATTCCAGCAGGCACAAAAGTATCCAACTGCCAAAGCTTCCAAGCCCAAGCTCGGCCAGGCAATTGCTCCTCACCAATTAATGTTGCCTCTTGCCAGTTTTTTCCACCATCCAGTGAAACATCTACACGAATCACCCTTTGCCCCCCACCACTCCAGGCATAGCCTTTCACCTTGAGCTCCCCAGGGGAAACAGAGGTTTCAGAAGATGGCTCAGTGATGGCAGACTGGATGGGCATCTCTTGAATGGCAGGTGCCTTGGAGAAGTCCACTGTTTCCCACGTTACAGAAGAAGAGAATCCTTTATAATCCTTCTGCTGCCAGTGACTGTTGCTTTCCTCTGGCCCTACTGTAATCCGGGCGAGCCATTTAACATTACGAGCTCCCACTACACCTGGCACAATAACTCTGAGTGGGAATCCATGGTCCTGAGGCAGCTCCTCCCCATTCATCTCATAGGCCAACAAGACATCCCCATTAGGACTCATGGCTTTTTTAAATGAGATAGAAGCTCCATATACAGTGCCACTATGATCCTTGTCCAGGCCCTCAAAGGAGACATGCCCCTCATCACCTGGTTGATACCCAGCATGCAAAAGAACATCCCGAAGCTGGGCACCACCCCAGCGGGCATTGCTAATAGCCCCAATGGTCCACCCAAGCCGGTTAGTATTCTGAATAGCGTTTATCTCTGCACGACGATTGCCAGCACACTGTAAGGTAGCTGTAACCTCATGTTTTTGAAAATTCTGTTTCAGGTCTTGCAAAGAGAAGAACAGTGTCTGTCCAGAGGGAGTCTGAACAGACAGGCGGTAGGCCTCAGGATCCACAACTGGCACTGGAAGATGATTGCGTTTGAAGAAGAGTTGGTTGGGAGTGAAAAAATATTCTGAGAGTAACTCTGCAGGAGGTTCAGCATTGAAGGGCTTGAGGGTATTGACTTGGAGGGCAGGGTGTCGTGGAGGATCATTTGCATAAGGGTCATCTGGACTTGGCAGAGGCAGCTCTTCTGGGCTCAGTTCTCCCACTTTATATTCCTGAAGGATCTCTTGGACATGCTCCTGTTTGTGCATGGCATAGAGAGCCCAGAATGGTTCCAAAGCACCTCCTGCTGCCAGAAGAATCTTGCTTTTGCCCCCAGGATGTAGCTCTAAGAAATCGGTGACATCAAAAACATCATTGCCATAAGATACCCAAACCCGATTAGCTTCATTATGATGGCAAGCCACCTCTTCTCGGGTGAAGTGAGGAAATGTGGGAGTATGTGTGGCTATTGAAGACTCAGATGTGGCTGCCTGCAAGAAAACCAAAAGAGAGGCAATCAGGAAAGGAACAGTACTTGAGGGGGCACAACTTCTCTCAGCTCAAGAGCCACACCAGACATGGTTTGAAATGTAAGGACCACACTCCAAAAATAGGGGAAGCCAGGACCTATTTGGGGAAGCAATTTCAGGAGTCTTATGTAGCAAAATATCTGCCTTTAGCATCTGCCTTGAGCTAACAAAAAAGAAAAGGAGAAAATATTTGACTCCATCTGTTCTGGACCATAAAAAGGATACAGTAACTGTACACAGCCTGGTACATACCTTTTGTGCCTCTTCAGTAATAAGGCCCTTCTGCTTTAAATAGCATCCATTTTCTTAAGTCAGAAAGTTATGAAGGAAAGCATTTAGGAAATCTCAAATAAACTTCCTAAAGAATTTAAACAGCTCCTTCCACCACAGCCTCATGTTCCATTCTTCTCTTGGTGACATTCCATGCCATCTTCTACTCCCTTACCTGCCAATGGCGGTTTCCATAAGCCAAGATGGTACACACACCCAGACCTGCTCCTGCTGCTATCATAAGCCTGCACCTCCTGTTTCTAGCAGTCTTCCAAGTGCTACAGGTACAGAAGGGGAGCCGGACCCAACAAATGGGAGGGTAGATTCTCCCAATCATCTCTCTTAACCTGAAAGAAAAACAGGCCAAATGCAACATTTTAAGAAAACATATACACACAAACACATCTGAGCTAAGCCTTCCTACCTCTTAATGAAATATTAGAGATATAGTTTTCCAAAGAAAAAAAATACGATATCCATTATCTTAGGGGATTTTTAAAAAGAGGGAAGGAAATAGACATATTTATGGAAGATAACCTAATTAAGAAGCTAGTAGCTATACCTCTGGACATTAGGGACAAGGAACATGAATCAGCTATTCAGCTGAACTGCTATCCATTTTGCAGTTTCTGGAAGTTAATGGTTATAACACATAAAAGTAGCATGCCAAACCAAATGGAAGTTTAGAGAAGCCCTAGTAGAAAGGATTAAACATCCATCTGTTTGCCATGCTACTTTTATGAGTTATAACTTGGCTTCAGATTGCCAAGGCAGATTTCTCAGTAACTTCACAAAGCTCAGTTCTTCATGGATAATAATGACAGCTAAATGGTTTTCAAGCTGGGTATTGCACACTATGGTAGAGTCCTTTTTGATTCTATAAAGCAGATATTGCATTCTACAAGTAGCAATCTAGGAAGAGGTATCTAAATGTCTTTTAATGTTCTGGGCCATAATTGTGATATTTTAGAATGTACTGATCACACTCCAGTCTTACAAAACCTGTGATGTAACTCAGAAAAGTAAAGGCAAGGCACACTGTAGAAATATATTACTGGAAGGAGAATTGTGGGGGGCTCATTAAAATGAGACTGCCAGGAAGCAGAGGGGCTGAGAAAGAAATAACTCTTCTCTGGACTCCAACAAAACTTAGGAATCCCCGAGCCTACTTTCATAAATCTTCTAAAACAAAGGGACAGTTTCCTATTTTCACAGAAAAAAGTGTGAACATGGGACTTAGAGGGTTGTCTGCCAGATCTATAATGCAGGAGTTTGTTCAGTTCCTGGCTGGCCTTCTCATGATATGGTAGTGTTTTTGTTTTTGAAGACAGCCTGCATTCATTGAATGCAGCAGCTTCTGAAACTTTGAAAATAAAGTCAACAGGAAAGCAGCTTCTGGGTAATTATTAGAAACAGTAAAAAAATTTCCCTGAAAACAGTGGCAAGCAAACTTTTTTTGCAGTTAAGTTGTTCCTTTCCCTTAAAAAATCTATTTGGGCCTCTAAAACCAGAATGGGTTTGGCCAGCAAGACTATAATGTAACCAGAGCACATGGATCAAATTTTTCAGGAAGCTTAACATGCCACTTCAGGCTCTATTTTAGCATGCACCAATTCCAATAATGTACCGTATTTTTTAAAAAATTAAACTCTTCTCTGCTACACTTTAATTGCTCAATCTTTGTAGAAAGGCCTCAACTTCTGAACATATGATTCTTGCAATCAATAGTAATAGGAGACCAATGTCTATTTTCCAGGAAACTCAAAGATTACTGATTAACTTCTGCCTCCACTCAAGGTGAAATTTAATAGGTAATAAAAGGATCTTTTGTATCCTTGTCTTGACCTATGGTGGCAAAAGCCATGCTAATAGGGAAAGGGAAGCACTTATAGATAAGATTAGAGTCTCTTTATAAGAGCAAGGAGCCAAGGTAAATTAGTTAGTCTGAAATAAGATTATTTAGGGGAGTTCAGTCAAGGTGTCTGGCTTTTGTTTTATTAAGTTATAGAATCTGTGAGAGTGAGAAAAATGATAGGTGGTATTGGAACAGGCTTGAAAGGAAAACAGCAAGAATCTTGATAGGCTAAAATAATATGTTGGAACACTTCTGTTGTTTGATAAAATTGATTTAGCCTTGCCTGAGATTAAAATATGGATAACTGAGAAGTTTTTAACAGTATCAGCACTTCTGGGTCAATTAAAAAGAAAACTTTTGAGCTTTGTTATCCTATAAGATAACAGCAATGTAGAAACAAGTTCACTGTCTAAAAATGAATCTAAAGGGGAAAGGTTAATCATGATATTTTAATATTTTTAAAGTGTTCTTAGTATAAATGACAAGTTATATTTCTGCTCCTTAGAGAAACCCTTTTAGCTGAACCCAAGAGTTTACCCTTCTAACTTTGTCAAGACAGCTCTAACAGATAAAAAGCACCTCTGCTAGTAGCTTTAATTATTGCCACCATTTCTGAGATTCTATTTGACAAAAGTGTTCTGGACAGCAGCTTTTTGCATCCACTTTGACAGGATTATAGGTAGCAGAAATTCTGAATTTGGGTGTATTGTTCAGGATTAAAAATTTCTCGACACTGTAAAATATACTTTCAAATCAGTTACTCTTTTTCCATACCAGTATGTTTTCTGAAGTGTGCAGAAACCATTTCTACTAGATCTGGACAGTAACATCTTCTGCAAACCTATATGCAAAACAGAGAATCAGCAACAGCTGTTACAAAAATGAAAATAATTCCCCAAATGCCTGTCAGATATACATTTGGAAACCACATTCTTCTCTTTGCTGCTGGCAAATACATACATCTGCCTAGGCCTGGTAAGTTTTATAAATAAAAATGTAGCAGAAGATTAGCACAGAAAATATTCAAATCTGTTTCTAAATAGATATTCCTAAGAAGCAATTTGTAAAGCTAATTGTTACCAGTAATGCCAAGATGATAGTTACTTTACTAATATGCTGCTTAATAAAAAAAATAGCAATTAAATTCCAGGAAAAGGACGTTAGCAAATAATCTGTTTCATCCAGAACTCTTTGAAACCACCATGCAACCACTTTTTCAACCACAAAAATTGCACTGATTAGTTGGCCCCTTGAGGAGGGGCACAGCACCTCTTTAAAAGTCAGTGGGACCACCCTCTCTCTCAAGGAAGAATTAATTACTGTCCAGACTCAATCACACACCCTCTCCTGGAAAGCCTTGACCAGCCAGAAGAGCACAGATCTGACTGAATTGACAACTGCACCTGTTCAGGTTCAACACTCCCTGATAACTGTCCAAGACTTAGCCACTGTAACCTCCACTAGCCCTGCACTAAGACTGGATTTCAACAGAGCAAATCCAAGCAACTTTATCCACCAATTGCTTGTCATATTCCTCAGTGCCCCTTGAGATAAACCTCAGAATTACTCCCTCCAAGGTGGATCCAGGTTATCCAAAACAGGGCTGCTGGGCTGCTATCTGCAAATGTGATAAGAGCAGAGAAATAATTACATTTTGCTACCCTTACTACTGACGAGGTAGGCTCTGATTGTTGCTCTAGCTCATGTTTGATTGTCTTCACTCTTTTGTCATTTGCCAAGGGCATTCTAGGCATCTCTTGGCTCTTCTTAGCTCCCTTAGCTTTTCTGTACACCAAGGAGAATTCTGGAATCCATGGATGTGGAGAGGCTGTTCAGGCAAGATCTGATCCAAAGCCATAGCCATTCTCCCATTCCAGCAGTTATCAAGGCTTCATTCCAATCACCTCTGCTGCCTTTGTCATCACTACCACAAAGCTCACCACTTCCATGACAACCAGCTAAAAGCATCCTGTCACCATAGAGGTGATCCCTTCCATTGCCATGCAGCCAACTGATCTGTGTGCTGAGTTGCTCCACAAATCCAGTGCACCCAGAAACCTTGATCATCCTTGAGGGACAATGGTCCAGACAGCAGCAGCCCAAACAAAAAAGTAAATCCTATGAATCCCATGCCCAAATGCAATCCTGCCCAGGCAGCAACACAGCTTAATAAGAAAAATGAGTCATGTGGGCTCAACAAGAAGCACTATCTATCAGGTTCAATATGCAAAACCAGCTACTATTAGTAGCCATTCTGCAAAACACCTGGCCTTGGTAAACAGTATTTTGAAGTAACTTCTCTGAACAAATATATAGTCATTAATCCCCAGGCTGGCTGAGGAATTATGAAAACTGGTGTCCAATATATCCAAATTAAGAAGTATGACTTAGAAGCAAAAAGTAACTTGTCCCAAGCCATCCAATGAGTTTGATTTGAAAGGCAACAAAGTTATAAAAAATCCAGTCCAGATGCCTGTTTTTTATAACTTTGTTGCGATGCAATTACCCTGGATGAATGAGAGTCTTCACAGACATGTTTGATTTGAAAGGTTTCAAATCCAGGACCAAATCCAACTTTCTAGCCATTGTTATTTTTGAAACATTTGATCGGAGAAATAGGGATAGACTGCTTTTTAATGAAATCCTTTAAATCTGAACAAGTCCCCCAAAAATTTCTTAGACATTAACAGCTTAAATAGCTTGACAGTCACCAAGAAAAACAAGTGTTTTTTTAGCTTTATCTCACACTGCACTAAAACAAGCTTCCTTTTCAAAATTCTCAATATGCTTGGATATATTTTCTGATCTGACTTTCATACAGTGTTTTTATCTTCTGTAGATAGTTCCATTTCTCCTAATATAACCAATTTAAGTTACATTTAAATGAAAAATGCAGTTCTTACTGTTAGGCATCTTCTGAATGATGGGGTATAATACAATTTTTTGGGTCCAGTATATCAGTTAAGGTCCTATGCTATACATGGGGATGACTAGATTATTCTATACTGAAAGCTATACACTAATCTTAGATAATGTATATTGTACATAATGGCCTTTGAACATGTAATATACGTTAATGGCACAACATTGCTCAGAATGTCTATTGCATTAGATACAAACATGCACATAATTCTAAACATCTACATACCTGAGCAATTTTATACATAAAGCTTCTTGAATCATAAATGAAATGTTATCTTTCATTTATGATTTTAAGCAAAATATCCTTAATCAGACACATCCCTGGCAATTAGGGGCTACAAACACTCAGAGCTCCAGGAAATAAATTTGGAGTTACACCTCTGGCACTTATCCCTTGCTTCTCAAGAACAGTACAGGAAGATAATCTTTCCCATACTGCAAATAAAAGTAATCTTTTAAAATGTAGTTTTATGGAGATAAATTTTGTGTAATCCACCAGAGTTAACTTTTGCAGTCTCTAATATTTTGCTAGCATGGGAGGAACTAAACATTCTGGGGCTTTTTTGGAATAGTGCAATGATTAAAAGCAAAATGGGTATTTGCAAATGCTAAATGTATCTTTTAAAAGCCCCTAAACTCTCAATAAAATAACTGTGCATTACCCTGTTCTGGAATGCAGCCCTGGAGAGCACTGCTACCAGATCAGGGCAGCAGAAATACAGATAACCACTGACAGGTAGCCAAAATGTGAATTTTCTCTATCTCTTTGCTACCATCTAAGAGATAATAATTGTTAATTTCAAAGGCAAAATTTAGTAGCCTATGTAATATACCATATAAAGTATGTGGCCCTGAGGTCAATTAAGTTTATACAACGCTTGATTCTTTACACACATTTATATAATAATTGTTTAATTAGTTTTTCTATCCTGTTTCTCTCCATGCAGGACCACAAAAATTACACATTATTACTAATACACAATTCTTTTTATAAAATTTTACTTTTATAATAACACAATACACAATTGTCCCATCACTTTTATTAAAGCAGCTCAAACAGCCCTATGTCAACTTATAGGCAAAGAAACAGAAAGAATAGGAATAGGCTAGCAAAAGTTCAGCTAAAAATATGTGAATGGAACAAAATCCTTTCTCTATACTAACAGTTGTGCAGATTTGTGGTTCAAACTAACTTAGAAGTGATGGTGCCTATTTTGTTATAAATGAAACACAATAGTAGTAACAAAAAAAAGTATAAGCTAAATTTTCATCTAGACACTCCCCAGAATTAAGAGGTATTGAATACGAATGAGCCATTCACCCAAGTACTGTACATGGTTTCTTTCAATCAGATATATTGGTATGTTTAGATTACAATTTGTTCACCACTGACTGTGTTAGCTGGAATACTGTTACTGTACCCCTGATTAAGAGCCAGTGTGGGGTACGGTTATGCTACTGGACTAGGACCTAAGCCACAGGGAGACCATGGGCCAGTCGCAGCTGCTGGCAGAAGAGCTGGGCGATACCTTTAATCCAAACCTAAATCGTGCCACTGGGCGGGCCAGGGACAACAGGCCAGCCGTACGCAACTGGGGGTCGCCAAGTTCAGCGCCAAAGCCCTGCGAGATCGCGCGGGGGCAGAGCTAAGCGGAACCACCAAGGCAGCGCTAAAATCTCGACCGAGGCAAGCGACAGGCCCCTTTGGGGAAACACCACGCCGAAAAGGTAAAAAGCTTTCGGAGCCGAGTCCAAGGCCAGCCAAGGGCCACGAGACGACCCTCGCTCCAGGGAAGATTCTGACCTGAGCGGAGGACCCACGAAAGGATGTACACGTGTCATTCGGCGCGCCAGCCCCGGGAAGCTCCTCGCAAAGGTAACTTGTCCAAATCCCACTCGATAAATAAATCCGCAGGGATCCACTCCCAAGCCCGATTCCTCCCAATCTTCACTCAAAGAAAAGCTGCCCGCTCCTTTCCCTCTGAACCGAGCTCATCACCTCTTCTCCCGCCTTAGGGACAGCGCAAGGAAAGGACCGGCTCTGACGACCTCGTCCAGCAGCGCAGCTGCGGCAAACGAGGACGGCTTCCCCAAAAGCCGGGAAGGCGCCCCAAGCAGTTCCCACTCCAAGCTCAATGACGGGCGGATGCAAACGACCCCTCCGTCCAGTTCCCTCAGAAACTCGGCGCAGCCGGAACCGCCTTGCCGGCGCGCTCCTTTCACAACGCTCGTTACCGCGTGAAGCCCGTAGTGCGCAGGCGCCGTCAAACTGGCCCGGCCCCGTCCCGCACGACTTGAAGGGCTGGTTCCAATTGCTTGACTCAGACCGAAGCTGGTGGGGCTCGCCTTTCCGAGGGCGCTGGAGTGGAGCCCCAGGTTCCTCAGCCATCAGAGGAAGTCTGTCGTGTTTACTATTATCACTTGTGTTTCCAAATAACTAGAATAAAATGCTAACTACTGAATATATTTTACTTAATATTTATGTGTATCCCGCCTTTATTATTGTGATTAACTAACGCAAGGCGGCGAACATACCGAATGTTGTTCAGTCGCGCAGTCGTGTCCGACTCTTCGCGACCCCATGGACTGCATTATGCCAGGCCCCCCCGTCTTGCACTGCCTCCCGGAGTCTTCCCAAGCCCACGCCCTCACACTGACTATGCGATCTATCCATCTCATCCTCTGCCGTCCCCTTCTCCTCTTCCCTTCAATCCTTCCCAGCAT
>JANHZU010009306.1:295175-306880 GCA_032468055.1 Acrochordus granulatus | reverse complement strand
CTAACTGGCAAGTGGTCGCACTGACTGCATCGAGGACCCTGTCCACTTCCTCAGGAACAACAGAATCGAATTGATCCTAATTACTGGGCAAGACTCTTCTCTCAGCATCTCCACTGGATCTACCTTATAATCAGCATCCAACTGGGACCGAATCGTGTTTCGAATCCAAAAAATTGGACCGAATCCAAAACTGGGACAATAATATAACTCTGCCTCTACATTGATGTAATGATGTAACTATTATGGTTTAAAATAGAAGATGCAGTGATTTGAGAAGCATGAAGGACTCTGCAGGTCTTTTACACTTAAAGCAAAAATGCAGATTAGGATAATTGATATCCTAAAGCAGGAAAAAGCTCCTAAATCAAAGGCAGGTGGACTGGTATTTGCTACATTTATCATCTAACTTTTCCTCCAAGAGCTTCAAGGTGACACACTTGATTATTAGCCTGATTCTCTCCCCCCTCCCCCAATCTAAGGGAAGATTGGATTGAGACATGGGTCCAAATGAGTTTCCACATCTAAGGGTGGATTTTGTCTCTCAAAAACTTTACATTTTAACCACTGCTCCACATTACACAACTAAGCTTAATTTGAATTTTGAACTGCATCTCCCAAACCTCTGAGTAAACATATTGAAAACTGAGATCCAAACATCTAATTCATGTAGAAGACCTCAAGATCTAAAAGGAAGAATGAAATACAATGACTCCCAGCCTAATATTGGGCAAAAAGTAAAGGTGTCATTTCACCTTTAGTTGTTAATACAATAATGCTGTGCCGATATGTCATAAGAGTGTCCCATACAAAGAAAACTTTAAGTTTATGTGATATTTTGGCATATTTCCTAAAATACACAGACCAAAGCTAAAATTTTCTACATGCAAAGTACTTGCTATATCATGAGCTACAGACATTTGTTACAGGGGAAAGTGTTTGAAGTTTTCACCTCCTCTCAAACCAGAGGATTATTAACAATCCTAGTTTACTTGTTTGTCTCTGGTTAAATTTAGCAAAGGAAAGAAAACATTGCAAGCCAAATGATAGCACTCAACCAATCTCACTCCTCTGACAAGTAATATGCAGAATGCAGTGGACATAGTTCTGTTAGTTTCTTCAGCATCAAGAATTTTTTTTTTGATTATTTTTATAACACCATTAAAATACATGAACATGGGTTTATAATGGACTACGGATACCTAGGATTGGGGCCGTGGTGGCCGAGCAATTAAGTTACTGGGCTTGTTGGCTGGAAGGTCAGCAGCCCAAGTTTGAGACCCAGGCTCCACATAACGGGGCAAGTTCTCATTATTCAGCCCAGCTTCTGCCAACCTAGCAGTTTGAAGCATGCAAAATGCAAGTAAATAAATAGGTACTTCCTAAATTGGTGGGAAGGTAACAGTGCTCATGTGTCTTGGTGTACAGTCATGCCAGCCACATGATCATGGAAGCATCTTTAGATAATGCTGGCTCTTCAGCTCTGAATCGGAGATGAGCACTGCCCCTTAAGAGTCAGACATGACTGAAAGGGGAAACCTTTACTTTTAAAGATTCCTATACTGATTTTGCTTTACTGTATTAGCCTCCCCATTTATGATACTGCTGGTAATGACAGGATGTAATTTAGATTGTAGCAATAAATGGCTTGCTAGATCATGGACAATGAAGAGCCCATTTCAAAACTTATAAATGGCATTTCTTCATGTAGCCTACAATTTAATGGTACAAACTTTTTCTATTTTCATTTTAGCACAAATAGAATTGTTAAGTGTGCATGAAAAAATATTTATTCAGTGTACTGGAAATGGTGATACCTTTATTAAAAAGTAACATCCCTCCAGCTAATTCTAAAAGGTATCCCAAACCATTTAGATTTTAAAAGGGCTTCCATATATAAAACAGGCAACAAACCTTGACATCATAACATGACTGTAAGCAGTTATCTCCTCAAATTTTGGAAATTTTCTAATAAATTGCCAAAATGGAGGCAAGTCCTAACATCAGTTCTGAACAGGAAAGGGATTTTACCACTCACCATTCATGTGAAGCATTTTGATAGAAACTAGCTTTTCTTTCAAGAATGTTGGTTCCTGAGTTTTATGTTTCCCTCTGCATTCCATGAAAATTTAAAAATAAACATATACTTGGATTCAGGTTTAATACTAGTGACTGATCAATTACAGGCATATGTAATTTCAGTGTAACCATGTCTTTCAAAATGATCAAAATTCTTACGCTGTCCACATTCCAGAAAGGCACATCGGGTGTTTGACAAACTGATACTGGTGGAGGAAAAAATAAAGGTACATCACTTTAGCAAAATTTCCTCTGATCAAAACTATACATGAACAGAAGTTTTTTGTCATTGTTTCTGGAGGACATTCTTTATAAGTCTAAAAAGGTCTTTTGTCTAAGTTATCAAGGAGACAAGTTGTAATTCATGAGGTTTGCTTGTATTTTAAATTCTGATTAAGGATGCTGTTTTATCCATTATTATAAATGCTGTCTAATACAGTATATAATGTCTAATTCTAAATCAAAAGGAACTGAGCTAGCAGGAAAGAGGTTTTGGTGAGGGTTGAGAGAAGAAATGGACAAGAATATGTATATAGGGGAGGTACTCCTGGTTTTCAGTAATATTGAATAGAACAAATCTATTTTGGGCAAGCACTGAACTGACATATTTGTTTGAAAGCCTTTCCCCAAATACCGGGTTCCATTTTTAACCATTATCAATACAATCAGCTTTCAGTGATTCAATAGTATTTTGGTAATGAATGGCAAAAAGAAAGGAATATGAAATACTAAGAAAGTGTGAATCCAGTGTATTAATCTTCAGTGAATATTTTGCTTAAAATGGGTTTAGGCCTCTGTTGCATTCAAGTAATTTGCTTATCCCAAGGAATATTCATAATACCAAAAGGATTTTTGCAGTAAGTGTTTTCTTTCCATCATTTTTGCAAATAACATAGCATTCCATCTGAAGTCCCAGCTTCCCCAACTGACATTATTCGGCAGCATTCCCTACAGGCTACCATGCAGAAATACAGACAAAAGTTTTATCAATCTGCAGTTGTCCATGTCTTTTAGGGTGAGTCCTTGCTTTCTGAATATTAATTTAAATGTTTATGGTGGCCAAACTGAAGAAATGTCTATGAGGGAAAGGAAAAAAATGTGTTTTAGATATAAGCACAGACTAACAAGCATTCATTATGGAATTTGTGTTGCAGCTGATCATACCGTATGTACAGAATGCTGTTCATAGAAAACTGTTAGATGTAATCACAATAAGCCAATAGAGATACTTATGTTCTCATTTTGTCACTTCATTTGCATGTTTGAAATACAAAATATTCATATTGCATGATTTTCATAGAAACACAGTGAAATCTGGAGGTGGATAATTGTTACTGACCATGGTCCCGTTATTGTGATCATCCAGATGTGATTAAACCTCCAACTCTTCTTAGTTTCTACCAGGATGGTAAACAAGGATTCTAATGTAACATTTGCAGTTATGTTTCTAACTCTACCTATATAGCTTCATAAATGTACATTAGAGGCTCATGAAGACCTCTGAAAATAAGAGTTCCAACCTCTAATGATCTGGATTCTCCATCTTTAAACAGGAAAATGCATGTAACAGCAATGCCTAAAAGATTCCCCAAGACTGGGAGTTGGTTGTATTTATTAAATATTTTTACCACTTCCCTTGAAAAAGATTTATACTCTCATTAGGAAAAAATGAATCATTTTCACACACTGTTAAGTTGTTCATTTTGCTACCCAAAGTTTTTGGCAGTATTTACAGATGTCTTATTTACAAACTCATACAAGGTACCTTGTGAATGATGAATTGGGAGGATTTTTCACCCTTAAGCCAATACTATTAATTTTTTTCACTTGAATTGACATTCCTTTCCCCAGATGAATTTCAGTAGAAATGTCCAAGTTGCTAATGTATGGAATTTTTCCATGGCCATCCTGTAGAGATCATATTTCAGGAAACAGCTGTAGGTGTAAGATGGCTGAAATTTTATCAATATTTTGGGGGGAACAAAAACTTATTTAATTAAGCAAAATTATACCAATAAAGATGAGTAGCTTGGGCTAATAATAATATATATTTTCTGTAACTTATTCTAAGACAATTTGTTATAAAGTACTTCTATTATCCATTTCAAATCCCTTTATTTTTCATTTGATAAAACTTGTGCTGCATGAATTTTAAGTTTTTTTAAAAAAAACTATATAAACCTGCTGGGTTTGGTTCTTCTACTGTCTTCTGCTATATAGAATCATATTCGCATATGGCAGGCTCAAGGTAATAGGTAATTATTTTATGTTAACTGATCTAGCATATGTAGCCCTATCTTTCCCAGTAGACTGACAAAAAGTCCAAGAGTTAAGCCTGGTTTATTAGGCACTTTGGAGTAAGCTTCTTGAACTCAAAGTATCCTAAGTAGCACCTAATCTGCTTCTATCTCTGGGCTACCTATCAGTTGGTGTTTTCTCTTTCTCCTAGCAAAAGGATATTTACACTTTCCAAAGTTAACTTCATATTTCTATTATCATTCGGCATGTATTTTAAATCACAATAAAGCAGCAAGCTCATCTAATACAATGATTTTTGTTTACTTACATTAAATACATTGGTAAATCAGCAGTTGGATTCTGTTACCATGATTTGTTATTTTAAATGCAATGAGTTTCTTCAGAAAGAAAAAAAGAATTCTGATCAGATGAGAAAAGTAAGTTGAAGAAAAAGGGGGATTGCTCTGTTTAGAAAAAGCTGCAGTGTCCTCACTTGGTCTAAGAGCTAATAGCAAATTAGTAAAAACAAGTTGTGGACAATAACTCAAATAAATGAGCCTGTTTATTACTAAAATATAAAATCTACTTTTCCATTGCCATGAGCTGAGCACAGTGCAGTATTTCAACTTTATAGAAGAGGGAAAAGACATGCTTACTGACTTCTCCTGGGTTCTCCATAATGGCTGCAAGTATGATTTTATGCACATGTAATCAGAGCACCACCAGCAAAGAAGAGTTTTACTGTTAATGAATCCATAGGTCTATTCAGGATCCACAATGGGGGTTTGAACAAAAAGGAGATTAAAGCTGGAACATTCTCAGGAAGTATTGAAAAATTCATAAGGTAATGTAAATGATCACAGGTAACTCTATAGATGATCTGAACCTTTCTAGAGAAAAGCCAAATTAAATCTGAAGAAGTAACTGTTTATGTGAATTGGGTGATGGAAGATGTTATAGCACATACAACTAAAGTCTACAGAATCTTGCTGAAGAATTAAACCTGAAGGCTAATTTGACTCCTCCATTCATTGCTTCCATTCAATAACACCACCACTGATGATAATCTTTATAATGGCAGCACAATCATGCCATATTTCAGCAACAGTGTAGAATTTAACAGTTTCAACATAAGGTTACAGGGTAACCTAGAGTTTAAATGCTAAATGCTCACACTGTTTAAGTGGACATCACTACTTAAGTTATACCAGTGAATGGAAGAAAATGTAAGCTTTTATACAGAATACAGGAGGCAATATATGTGCAAATACGGTATTAAAATGCATGGGCAAATAATGGAGAAAAGATGTGTTAGTGTGTGTGTGTTTATAAACTAATGTCAAGTTGTTGTGGTAAAACATTCAACCATGTGAGAAATTTGCATGGAGTAAACATAATACATCCAAGAAATGCTCCTAAAACCAGATCTAAATAGCACTGGGAAACAGCTCTTCTTCAGAAACTGTATTCATGTTTGAAGTATGAAAAAAATATGAGCATTTGGGGGAGAGTGTGGGCTGGAGCAATATGCTCTTAACTTTGTAAAGGCCACAGTTGAGGGGAGACAGTTCTTATAAGGAGAACAGATTGTTGCTACCTATTTGAGAGAGGGTGGTGTACTTTGTTTTACAATGCAGCACTATCTACCGTTAATTTTTAAAAGCTATTACTTTTGTTAAGCTAACAGCAGGAAAGTAAAAATCCCAGAATCATCCACTCCTTAATTTTTCATTTTTGCATGCAAAAAACAAACTGTTGATTTACACAGTTCTCAAGTTTAGATGGCCTTTGAGGTCTGAAAGATGGAAATGATCAAATTATTCAAAATGCCATTTCACAGAGACAAAACTTGCGAGGAAGAATTCAGAAGGCAAAAAAAAATGGTGCTTGTCAACAAGGGAAATATTTCAAGTGCAGTACTATTCCTCCTGCTCATATATGTTTCCCAACAAGAGTGCTGCTTTTGTTTCCTCATTTCTGCATCTCAACTATGTAGCTTAAAACTTCTAAAATCTGCAGCAACCCTTGGGAACCATCCCTGTTCAAGTTTTGCTAAAGACACATGGACTTTTGGCAATTTAGAAAACCTTTCTACTTAATGTCCAATGTTATACCTATATTACTGCAAGGTGCAGGCTAAGTAGAAAGAACCTATCCAAGGAGAATACTGACAAAGGGTCCAAAGTAACAAAGAGAACTTAGTCTTCCTTGTACTGTATTTCTACAGACAAATAATTCTGTCTTTCTTCACCTAACAGGACTGACAACTGAATGGTAACAAGGAGAGACACGGTAGCCTTCTGACTTGAAACACCAACTTTAAAAGTTATACTTATTTCTACCCACCCCCCGTACTGTCCTGGCCATCAAAAAGATAAGGCATCAGTCAAGAGCAATCCAAGGGTCTTGAAAAGTGTTTCTTTCACTCTATATTTATAACGATTCCATTAGTATATTCATGACACTGAGACATAGGACCACTTGCATGGCATTGCCAGGAAAAATGAAAAAAATACAATAATCGTCTCCAATCTAGCCACAAAACTCTGCCTTGAAAAAAGTTAACTGAGGACACTGCAGCTTTTCTGAATATGGAAAATAAGAGAACTCCTAAGAGGATCCTCTCAAAAAATTGTGCATGTTTTTTGAGAAAATCTTGCTCTTAAAAAATAAATCTACAGGAATTATATTTCTCCTTGCTTGTGACTGTCCCGATTATTAATGAAAATGAAGAAAAGGGGAGGTGAAGGATGGTGGTGATGGATGCTATAGGACTAAGAACACATATTTTATCAGAGCAAAGACAGTGTGGATATGGATGCACGTGCGCTGGAGGGATGAGAGACAGCAAGGAAAGGAGTATTATCAAGGAGAAAACAGAGCAGGGGAATCTGAATAAGTAGGTAGCTATTTGCACCTATAATACAAAGTGAATAAAAGTTTGTTTTTGGAAGTTAAGTCCCCAGTCGGTCTATCTCCACTTTCCGTTGGGTGGTAGTAACAGACGTCTTGTGATGGTTTCTGAAGCATTAGAAGTGCAGTTAAACAGGACTCTTGGGAGAAGGGGACAGCTTCCAAGTGTGCCAATGCTGTTATTGGAGGGGAGGGGAGGTGGAGTGGGGTAGAAATGGAAGTTATATCTTATCTCTCGCTGCCTGAACGCCACCATTCAGTTGCTACAACACTGGCTCTTGTTCTGCTGGGACTGCTCATGAAGGTCCACGCCTCGCCGCCCCACAGCACCTCCTGTGCTCTGGGGCTCACTCTTTGGCAGCTTTTTAGCTAGAAGAACAGACAAAAATGTTACTGAGGAAAGGAAGTTACTACTTTTAATCCCACGTAATTCTGAATCAATAAAATACACTTGTGCTTGTAATAGAATAAAATATTATTCCCCCACTACTGGCCTTCATCTGACAAGTTAAAACTTATTTTACAAACATATTTGCTGCCCCCATTGAACCAGGATGGCTTTTCTGCCACTGGTTTGTATTACTTGAATTAGTTTATTGATTATATGTTGTTTTATTCTATAATTCACATATTTAGCTTTCAAAAACCCATCTTCAAAGATAGTCTACAACATTAAAACATAAAAATCAAAAGTAGAGAGAATTAAAGCAAGCTATCTATCCACATGAGATAGCTTGATGTGAGCATTTAAAATAAAATAGTTCAGACTAATTAATACTAAGCAATTGTTTCTGAATGTGCATTCTCATGCATAAGTATAAGGTGCTTGCTCAACAATTACCAATATAACAAGCATGATGTAATTGAACACTGTGGCATCCGCAGCTTATGCAATCATAAGACAAACAGATCTTAACCAAGATATATCAATCACATCACTCTGTACATCAAGTGAACTCACCCTTTTTTCTGCAATTATTTAGCATATACTAGTTTCTGTTTACAAATTCATCTATATTTAATTGCTCAAGGTAGGTGTTTTCAAACTTGTTCAGGCTGTGGGAATCTTTAAGTTAAAAAAAAATCCCAGAGCCTTTGATCAAGAGGCAAAACCGTAGTGATAGAAAACAGGCTGTGCTTGAGTGGATGTCTTTTATAGAACCCCATCAGGTTCTGGGACACAATCTGAAAAACCCTGAGTTAGAGAACAATCCCAATGAGGTCTCCACAATGTTGATATTGTTGAAGTTTAGTACCAGCAATGTCAGGATTGTGCAGCAATGGCTAACCAAATGGTCCTTGTTCTTACATGACCAATTATTGAATAATAACAATAGATATACTGAAATAGCAGGTTTGCTCTAAAATAATTCTAATATTTGCATCCATCATGGAGATATTGATATCGAAATTAAAATAGATGTTGCATTGAACACTAAGTAGGTACGATCACATAAAAACCAAAAATTGTAAAGGGCTACAATACAGAGAAGTGTTATATTTCTATTTAAGCTGAAATTTATAAGGGGTCAGTTTAAAACACCCTGCATCCACTATTCAAACTTGGTATTTCTTTGGTATTTTGTCAAGAATCTGATAAATGTGTAATTATTTATACCAGAGGTACACAGTATATGATCCCAGGGTTGCATACAAGTTCAAGGAATTCAAAAACTTGTTCCAAATCGTAATTTAATTTGAGGGGGAGATTATTAAATACATGGCTGGAAAAAAATTATACCTAAGGCCAAATTAAGTAATTTTATCTCACCCATCCTTTTTTGGAACATAACTCTCAACATACCACTTAAAAGCCACGTTCCTAGCACCAAAAATTTGTACACTGATGATTAATACAGAATAGGCTGAAATAAAAAACTAAAGCCTACTTAGTAGCACTGAGCAAATCCTGAAAAGAAACCAATAGTATTTTGCTAGCTGACTATGTTCAGAACTTCAATTTACAGATGACTTTACCCGTAAAGCAGCTGAGATCCTGAAAGGGCACAATCTCTGAGGCCAGTAAGAAAGCATAGCTTGTACCTATCTCACTTTCTCCTTCTTGACAATGCTAAGAACACAAAAGCCATTTGGGGATAAATGAAGTGTAAGCTCTAAATTAGGATGAGGACCCTGCAGAAATTGCTGAACTATGGCCAGACTAGCATGGCTAAGAGTGAGAGTGGCTAAAAGCTATAGCTGGACAACATCTGGAGGGTCATAGTTCCTCATCCCTGTTGGTCATAAGTATGTAACATAAAGCCTATACAGTTGCAAATAGTTCTCAGTCTCTTCAGAAAATATTTACATGTAATAAAACAGGCTAGCTGGAGAATATTTCTCTGTATGCGCTCTAATTAGTAGTTCTTTGCAAATATCTTTCAATTAGAAGAGGCAGTTTCATATGAAGGAAACAGTATCCATCAAGATGAACAGCTTGATATAAAACCAATCTATCTGAATTTTAATAAAGCCAAAGCCCTTAGTAAGTACAGGTAATACTTTATTTATGACCACAATTGGGACTGGAATGTCAGTTATTGAGAATCAAGTGACTGCTCTACTTCTGACTGGAATCCCAACAATCCTGGTTGCAACTGTTAAGTGATCATGCGGGTTGTTAAGTGGACAGAATTCCAGGTAAGGAATGTGGGGGGCTTCAAAGGAGATGGGAGAGGCCTGGCACATATCACGCCTAAATCCCTCTTTGCTCTGGCACTGAAATCCTGCTTGGATTTCAGCAAGAAGAATTTTCAACACCAGAGCAGAAAGGCAATGCGGTAAGGTACAGGGTACTTCAAGTGTGTGGGGAAGGCCTAGAACAGGCTGAGTGCAAGTGTTGCTCTGCTCAGGGGTTGAAAATCTTTCTGCTGAAATCCAAAAGGAAATAACTTTCTGAGGAAGCTGGCAGGGAAGATTACAAATGGCAATCACGTGATTACAGAGCACTTGGCAATCTGTCATAAATGCGAACAGATTGCCAACTGCCCAGATTGCAATTGTATGTGCATGTATGCATAAATACTATATTTTTGTGTTAGTTGGAAGTATTTTACAGGCCATAAGGCATCCTTTCCAAGACCAATGTTAATTTTAACTTTCATTAAACAAATGGTCGTAAGTCAAGGACTATCTGTAATGTAATGAATGTCTTGCACATTACCTATTGCCAGGAAGAGATCATTAACATTCATTGCTGTCTTGGCTGATGTCTCCATAAACAATAGACTGTTATCATCTGCATAAGCCTGGGCCTCCTGCAGGACAATAAGACATAGACTGAAATTTGACAAGTTTAAATGCTCTAAATTAGGCAAAACAAAGTGGACAACACTATTCACTACTTAAAATACAGTTATCTTCAAAACTGATATATTTGAGGGATAACAATAAATGAGCTTGGGCATTAGGAGGGGAGAGCATTTTGTCCTTAATAGAACTACTAAGTAAGTTAACTAGATCTTAAGATTGTTGTGAGGTTTAAAAGAAAAATGTACATGTTGGGGTCTGGAAAGAAAACCTGTATGTACATTCAATAAAAATAGCTAGCAATATTGTGTATAATCATTGCTGATTCTATTTCATTTCTATGCAATCAGGACCTGTTTTTATTTCATTAATAATTTAATAAAAGCTCTTTCTAGCTGCTTCATAGACATGGAAATTATCTGGAGAATGGCATGAAGATTCTAAGAGTCTTAAGAGCATAATCACCATAAGAGTTCTTGGGCAAAACAGAAATTCCTCAATCAAAAATTTTATTTTGAATTTTTATATTTATCATTCTCAGTTCCTAGTGATATATGTGATATTATATTGTGAATAGTACACCACTGTGAACTGTTTTCTGTAATTGTGATAAAAAACTATTTTTAATACTGCAATCCAAAGAGTTGAACTCAGAAACTTACTTTACCTCATAATTTCATTTACATGAACCATCCTTGCTGTCACCATTTTGAAGTTACTTTCTTTCGAAAATAAGGTTGAAGTATTCTATGGATCTAAGACTTTTTCTTGTTACTTTACCATTTGTAAACCTCCCTTTCTTAATTTTAAATTTTCCACATATCCCCAAGTATTTATTCTGTTATATAGTTCCTTTGGGCCAAATTATCAATATAATGGAATCTCTTTCAAAGCAATTAATTTCCTTACGTGAAAAGTATGGCAATAAAGGTAATTCATGGTAAAAGCCTTGTAATAAAATGTGGGTAATGTGCTTTATATCCGAGCATGTAAAATATTATTAAGTATAAAAGAGAACATTTGTAAGCATACCATACCTGAATGTTTTGGGGCACCCTTCAATGCAGTATCTCTAAAGATTAACCTTAGTAATCTCAAATTAAAAGGACAAAGCTTTAAAATATTTGCTTGAAGAATCAGAAAGCCAGAGTTGAAAATAAACTGGATGGTGCAAAATGTAGGCTGAAATTGAAGAGTGTAGGGAAAACCACTATGCCATTCAGGTATGA
>JANHZU010009306.1:274841-295075 GCA_032468055.1 Acrochordus granulatus | reverse complement strand
TCATTATACACAAAGGCAGTCCATGACATTTTAAATATATTTTAGCTTTTAAAAAATTACTTATTGTTTGTATTACACCCTCCTTTTGCTGGTCTATGACTATATTGAAGATTTGGTTGACTGCTTCTTTCCCTACAGTTGTCCTCACTTGTTGCTGTTGTAAGCATCAGTAGAGCTGGTTCTCTCTTATGCTGAAGTCCAAGAAGTGATGTCTAAGTTTGATAGTGATAATTTCCCAATCCTGCTACAGTTAAATATCTACAGGAAAAGAAAGAAACAGTATTTGTACTTATGATCACCCTTTGACCACTTCTTGTAATCTTCAAAATTCTTTGGAAAGAAGATCGTTTTGGTGCCTTGTGTAGGCTGCAATAGGGAAATGGCTGTTGCTCCTAAAACATTCAGAGAAAATTTGGCATACAGTAAGTGGTCTTCCGAAGAAGAGGGTTTTGGACATCTGTTCAAGGAAAAAAAAGTGGCTCCAGATCCAGCTCTGAAAATTAGCAAGTTTTGAAGAGAAAAGCTTGGAGCTATTGCTCCTGAAACAGAACAATAAAAAGTCTCTTCCCACCGCCACCAACAACCCTGCCTCAGAACAAATACACTATTTTAATAATGGAAGTGGAACATCTCAGATTCAGCTCTCTCCCTTCCTGGCAATAAAATGCAACAAGATTGTAAACAGCTAAAACTGAGATTTCCAGCCGTAAGCCCCTAATTAACCAAGTGAGAAAACTGATTCCGCCTGGCTAACGTTTGGATTAAGCTGTTGGGATGGTACTCAGCTCAGGTTTAAGTGGAGCATATGAATGAATGTTCCTTTAGACAAAGCAGGAAAAAAGGGAAAAACACAATCAAATGCTTAAGTTGTGTGTCAAAAAGAATCGTGTTTTTTGTCCTTCCTGACATGTAGGTATTCTGTATACTGGACTTTTTCCCCCCATAAAGAGAAATAGCTAATTAGGAGAGCTTCAGGTTTTCATGTGTGCCATAACATTAGCACGCATCCAGTTTTTGCATCAGGGAAAAAGAATATCGAACAACATCATTTCCTAATAATGTGTACCTGGAGGACAAGTACATTCAAACACTAGGTTGGGGTTTTTTGGGGGTGGTGGATGGGGGTGCTTTAAATAGCAGAGTCCTGGCTTTCTAGTGATAAGTTTATATTTCTGATGGGTTGAAGATGATAGGTTTCTTTTAAGGGCTGTGCACAAAGTGAAAACTGAAGGAAGGAAGGAAGGAAGGAAGGAAGGAAGGAAGGAAGGAAGGAAGGAAGGAAGGAAGAGAGGCAGGCAGGCAGGCAGCAGGCTTCTGACAGTAGCACAGAGAACTCAACTTAGATTGGTTCATAGGACAGACCAAATTTTCTATGACATGACAAAGGCTGTGCTGTTTTCTAAAAGCAGACAGGTCCAGGGTCCATGGGGGAGGGCTCTGAGTTTTAAGAGATGAACAACCTACTCAGCCTTCCTAAATTCCAGCCTTTTCCTCTCCCCCAAACTGAAAGAGGATGAAATATTTTGCTCCTATCATCAGGATGTTCGGAGGGTTGAAATCACCTACTAGATTTTTTTGCATCCTGATGAAAGAACTTAAGAGAGATGGAGGGTATTTCCATAAATCCAGATAATTTCATAAGAGCTGAACACAGAATTAGGAATGCAGCTTTCAGTGGAAGGAGATTGTTCAGTTACAAGATTACAACTTTGAATTTGCTTGTTGCTTATTTGCTTTTGCTATTCAGTAATAAAGCCTGGAGAATACCATATTATATTGAATTACATTAACACTTTCATTCAGTTCCCATAATAGGAAAAAAAAACCCCAGTCTGAACAGTCCATTTACTGCACCAGTCCTTAAAAAAATATGTCCATGTACTGAATGAGATCTGGGATATCGATAAACATGGTCTCTGCTACAATATGATGTGCCTTTATTGTGTGTGTGTGCATAAACAAACCCAATTTGTTTATTAGTAATCAGGTTGAAAAGAGTGTTCTGCTTCTGAAAACTGCATGCACCAATGGGTAACTGGTATTTGAAAAAAGACTACATCAGGAAATATCTGAGAAATCCACATTCTGAAAAAGCTTCAGTATATTAAATAATGCGTATGTTTGTCAGAATTGGCTTTCACATAGTCAGACACTTTTTCTCTTTTGTCTTTAACAGTAAATTTCCTGCCTAGAGAATTGAAACAGGTTGGACTAAATTAGGAGGGAGGGAGGAAGGAAAGAAGGAGAGAAGGACTGTGAAACCTCAGCTAGGACTAGGTTTAAGAGTACTGCATTTCCCAGATTATAATTCTCAGCATTCCTTGCTATTATTCATCCCATCTGCAAATTGCTGGGATTGTAATTTGCTAGCATCTGAAGGAATATGATCATCAGCAACGTTAGCCCATCCCTAATGGCTAAAGTTATCCCTAACCGATAACTAATTGCACCCCTTGGGGACTCTTGAATACTTGCTTTCTCTCCAGACCTATCTATCCTGTAAGAATCTCAGGCATTTGACTTCAGGAGCTCTTAAATGGCACATTCAAACAATATTCATTAGTATGGACTTGCGGTTCACCAAAGCTTTTCTAATTTCACCAGGCTAATATCTAATTAAATTCTGTCTGTTGTGCTGTGTGCTTAAATTAAATTATCTACTTGTGGAGGGGAAAAAAAGAGAAAATGTTATTAAAGTGAAGGGGGGGAAAAGGATTAGTACCCCTCTCTTCTCAAATATGTTCATTTGGATTTTTTCTTTTAAAAATTCAGCCCACCTGGGAGACAGCAGCTTGCAACTTTTCATAAAACGTAATTTATTTAATTTTTGTATTTCATGTCTTTAATTTCTAACCCCTATCCTTCTCCTTTCCATGATGAAATGTCTTTTTCTTCTAATACCGCAGGAATATTGCCAAGGTTCTTACATTTGTTCCTTCTTCTTAGCAGCTACGCCTCATTTCTGCATTGACCTGGAAACCAGCTTCCATAATATTATTGTTCTGGCCTCATTGTTGAATAATGTGATTAGGACAAGAGGTGTTACAAACAAGTAGGATCACTAACAAGGTGCATCTTGAAAATGACAAAGAGACCTGATCCTTAGAAATGGAAAGCCAGGCATGATGCGACAACAACTAATGGCATTAATGTGGCCTTACCTTGATTCTCTCACTGTTTACAGCCATTGACGGTATCAAGTATGATGGAAAGAGTTCCAAGGGTCATCCATTGCATTAGCCTATGGTGCACATAAAAGAGGATGCAGGCAGGCATAAAAACTAGAAAACTGCTATGGGGACATGGAGAAGAATTAATTAAGGGGCCTAATGCGTTGGCAAATTATCTCCAAGGGATGTTCTGTTCTGAAGAAAGAGACCTGAGTGTGTTTCTAGAGAGGGAATCTAACCTGATCAAGAACTAGTGAAACAGACAGGAATACAATTTATTACAGAAGGGTGTGTGTGTGCATTTGTGTGTGTGAAAACAAATCTTCAAGGTAAAACACAAATTGGAAATAAGTCAATTAAAGCCACTGCATTAATGAATCTCCCTATGATTTTTTAGGATTTTCCTTCTACCCTGGGATCTTCCATTGTTTCTCAAACAGGCCCCAATAGTGACAGGTCCAGCTGTTTGACTGAACAGTTTCATAATCTTAAATCTGTACAGATCCGGACCTGGAAGCAGTGCAGCATTTGACAGATGGTTCTGTTTTCAAAAGTCTTAAGTGACTTCCCAAGAAAGCTTTGGATAGACTTGGAATTTTCTTGGGTATTTTAAAAGATTTTACTTGTTGCTTCATAATATGAGAGGATCCCACTAGATGGCAATGTAGCAGACCTTGTCTGATCTCAGAAGCTAAATAGCATCAGCCCTGATTTGTACTTTGATGGAGACTATTAAGACAGAGCTGTAGGCTATGTTGGGAAGTTGAAAAAAATATTCTAGAAGACTGTAGGGCAAAGCATTTCGATATTGTTGCCAACAAAATCTACTTATTTATTTATTTATTAATATGCTGCTCCTCTCACCAGAAAGGTGATTCTGGGTGGCTTATTGACAATAAAAAGATAAATACACAATTTAAAAATTAAGTATTATATCAAAACTGGGACCAAGGAAATGTATGGCATGGGGAAGAGATCTTCTTACCATGTCAACCGCCTCCAGTGGTGAGCACCCTCCTTGGGACCCAAGCCAACTGGCAAAGCCAGGTTTGATACCCTTCTGGAAGGCCAAAAAGGTGGGAGCAGTTCTCAGTACCAGTGGTAGAATGTTCCACAGGGCCAGGGCCACAGCAGACAAGGCTCTTTTGCTTGACCCCATAAGCCAGAGTTTCTTGGCTGACACAGGAGGCTCCTTCTGCTGAAGTGCATAGGTGGCCTAGTTCCATTAGGATGAGATAGCTCCTCAAATACCCTGGGCTATATTCATGCATGGATATATTCAAGAATTTACCAGAAATTGATTTCAAGTGAAAAAATATTTTATTTTTACTTTTAATATAAAATGACCTGAAGGTCCTAACTTGTTCTACACTGTTCCCATTTATCCTCATCATTTGCTTGTCTCCTTGAGATCATAATCTTGCATTTTTGTAGAGGTTACATCAATTGTTCACTTTTGTAATATGAGGCAGGAGCCCAAAAGACACTTATATAATAAAAAAAAACCCTGCATGGTCAATATATAAAGCATAGATGCTGCTAATTTTGGTAGGTGAAACTTCATTCACCATAGAAATCACTTAACTCACCTTAAAGATCACACAAAGGAACTAGGCTGTGCCTGTGATGCATGCCTCTTTGAGTAGCCTTTGAACTAACAGGTTGCCTTGATCAACACATTTAACACATTCATTGTAATTTTAAAAAAAGCACTCAACACTCCATGAAGGAGTGTTTTGTCCTCCATCAGAGTTTGCCCCAGGGATCAATTAAAATATAAAATTAAAATCAATGAATGGAACATACAAAGCAACAGAGGGTATTGGTATGTTTTTTTCATGAGGGAGATAGTATACATCATTCCAAAATTGATTTTCTTACTCTAAAACCTTGCTCCTCAGCCAGAATGTTATAATCAATCTATCAGTTTCCCGTATGGATTAAATGCATATACTTTACTATTCACACTCAGTGAGTTGATTGTCTAATACTAGATTGGATCAAACCTATCTCAGTTTAAAATGATAGGTATAGTAATAAACCCAGAGTTAGGTGAGAACATCTAGCTCACCTAGCTGTTTCCAGAAAGCTAGACATGGTTTGTAGGATGGATTGAAAGGCTGAAAGAAAGCAATGACAAACCAATTAAATGTCATTGGCACAAGAACTATGTAGATACAGTATAATTCCATAAAATCAAGAATTAAGAACTTAACTTGAGGGAACTTTATAACAGTAGCTCAACAGCCTCTGTCGGAGTTTGACAGCTGAGTTCACCACAGTGATATGTCAACCAGAATCCTTTCCAGCTCCTATACAATCCAATCTATTGCTAACCCTTCTACCCACAGGGAAGCTCCTCCGTTCCACTTCTAAAGCTGAACCATCAACTTTACTTTGTTTTTTCACACTCAGAATTGGGAAATTGCAAGCAGTTCCACTTCATTCCTTGCATTAAGATAGAAAACATGCACATTTATCAATAGATTACATGAATAATTTTATATAATAATAATTACTGACTTCAGTGGGCTGGAATCTTGGTCTTCAGAAGTAGCACCTTTTTTGCCCAACATTTTCCTTAAAGGGGCAATGCATTTTCAGTGCATCCATACTCTATATACAATACACACAACTTTCTTGGATTTCCTCCACATTAGACCCAGTAAAACCAGTTTGGTCACTCATAGAATCTTCCCCTCTGCCAGTCTTGTTCCACTTCCCAGCTGTCACACTGTAGGAACTCATGATGTCTTCATCTCACTCCTTTCTCCACCCAATGCCCTAGGTGAGTACCTGCTGACTGATCCACCTCTCTTGAACCTCAACTCCAGGCAGCCACAGGGAGAAAGCCTTCATGCATCCTTCTTTTACCTTTTCCTCTAAGTCATCTTTTTACACCTAAATGAACTTCTGTATCTCTTACCTCCCTTTTGCCTTTTTAAAGTGCCTCACAAATAATCTCTCTCCTGAAATGTTGCCTCTTTTCTTCTTTATTCTTAATTTAACTTTCTGTCTTACTTCAAATCTCTATCTCTTTTTGATCTCCTCCTCTCCTTCATTGTGCTAACCTCTACCTTCTCTTTTTCCTAGCAGTTTCTTCCTGGCTTCGTCTCTGTCTGACTCAAATTATTTGTGTGAAGCAGAACCTCTGGACCTCTATGATATTGTACCTATAACTCCCACATCTTCTGTATCCTTCTCCCCAAATGAAGCTTTCTTTCTCTCAAGTTCTTCAGTGTGACCAACTACTGTACCTCCCCTGTTCTGTTTTCCTTGCAAAATCCCCTTTGTCTGCTACGAAGCCCTAGCTCATTTTGTGTTCTCATTACCTTATCTTTCCCCTTGTTCAGTTTTATATCCTCTTTCCTTTATCCTGCTAATTGCAAACCAAGGGAGTCCAGAATTTCCTGGCACCCAATTTATATTCTTGCTTCTCATAGTAAACTACTACAAATTTGCACCAGTTTCCTCATTTCTCCAACTTTACTGCAACACTAACCTGACCAATCCATACTAGTAACTCAATCGTAAGCCTATAAATTAAACCAGACTAAATAACAGACACCTTGTGGGCCCAAAACTACTTTGATCAGGACAGCTATAGGAAAAGAATTGTGAAAATCTGAATCGTGCTTCTGTTCTTCCATCTTTTATCCGTGAGAATTAAGAGTGGGAAACCTGTCTGGGAATTTTTGTAAACCACTTTTCTTGGCTTGTATTCAAGCCTCATTTATATGATGGTTGCCTTAGCAACAGATCTTCCCTCTATCTTTCAAGGCCACCTTCTAGACTCTCTACATCAATAGGGACAATAAAACCAAGACTAATCAGTTGGTATTCATTCATAGTATTCATAGTTTGGAAGATGTTGTACTCCATCAGTAGATTTCTTATTTTTTACCTGGATGATTAATTTAAAAACTTCAGAGGGGGATATCAGCAGCCAGTAAAGGACACTCTCAACTTAAATATCTCAAAGTTCAATATATACTGAATTCAATACTACATGAGTCCTCACCAAAGTAGATTGATAATACATTTCTCAGACAATGAATGTTCCCTCTGCAGCAGAAGGACTTAGCTATAAACCACCACCATAAGCCATAGTGCTCCACACATTAATGACCTTAATTAATTGCAGCCAGCAACTCAATCACACCAGCTATGCAATTTCTTTTTATTACTGTTTTCTAAAAATTTTTACATTTCACAGAAGGCACTTAGGGGGAAAAGCCAATTACACTTTAAATGCTGCAAGCCATTGACATAATCCTGATCAAACTATGGTTTAGATTTTCCCAAGGTTCTAAAGCTATTATTTGGACAACATTCAACTTTACCTTTTTGAAAGTATGTCTTAGATCCTTTGGGTCCTTTCCAACAGTTTAGAAGAATGGTGATTCCCCTGAAACTGGAAAATATTTTTTCTAGACACGCCATCCATTTAGCATAAAAAGAACCTATATTAGCTTTGCTGAATAAGCAAGTTTTAAAGTACTGTACAGTTTAACAATACATTGGTACCTAAACATACTATCAAAGAGAAGTGCTAACTCTTGGGTTGACTGCTTATGTTGAACATGATTTAGCGATAATTTGATACTAAAACATAATCAATGGTATGCTGAATAGGTATTTTAATCTATTTAAATCACCATCTGCTACCTAATTTTGAACTAGAAGATTTAGCGTGTTAGAAAGTGGAACAAATCCATCACTTCACAAAGATGGTACCCTTGTCTTCCACCCATAAAACTGATGTCTGCTATATATCACACTGAGTCATCTGAAGCACTTAAATCAGGTTTTTTCCCTGCAACCTATTCTAGGGTGAAATTGCTGCCCAAACTGAATACTAGTAGGAAGTAGACATGAAATGAGCATATAACCAAAGGATCTTCCTCATATCCTCTAATACAAACATGCTCACCAATTATTTTCAGAAGATAGATCTTATCTTTCATCTGAACTTACAGCAGAGGCAGTCAAAACACATCTTCAGCTGTTGTAGATTCAAATTATTATTTTCCATTTTCTCCTCATGCAGTCAGAGGCTTGTTTCTGCTGAGCTCTTGCTGACCAGTTGAGGTTAATATAAGAATTCTCCCATCCTTTTGGTCTCACCGGTCATTGCTATCTATGGCAATTTGGCTGCAGCAACAGGGAAGACTGGTCACCTGCTTGTTGTAGAAGCAACTGACTGCTTAAGGCCTGATTCTCACTTCATAAAGCAGTGTTCAGGCATTATGTGTGCTCCAGATTTACCAAGGTTTTCTGGGAGATCACTAAATCTCTTATTAAACTTAGGTTCAGCTGTTGTTTAGAAGTTCAATAGACTGCAGCCATGAAATCAAAAGACGCTTGCTCCTTGGAAGGAAAGCTATGGCAAGCCTAGACAGCATAGTAAGAAGCAGAGACATCACCTTGCCAACAAAGGTCCGCATAGTCAAAGCTATGGTTTTCCCAGTCGTAATGTATGGCTATGAGAGTTGGACCATAAAGAAGGCTGAGCGTCAAAGAATTGATATCTTTGAATTGTGGTGCTGGAGAAGACTCTTGAGAGTCCCTTGGACTGGAAACAGATCAAACCAGTCAATCATTCAGGAAATCAACCCTGATTGTGCACTGGAAGGACAGATACTGAAGCTGAAGCTCAATGCTTTGGCCACCTAATATGAAGAGAGGACTCATTGGAAAAAGCTCTGATGCTGGGAAAGATTGAAGGCAAAAGGAGAAGGAGACAGCAAAGGATGCAATGGTTAGATAGCATAGTCAGTGTGATGAGTGTGGATTTGGGTGGAGTCTGAAAGGCAGTGCAGGACAGGGAGGCCTCGCATGCTGCGGTCCATGGGATCATGGAGTTGGTCATAACTGTGTGACTGTACAGCAACAAAGACCTGTTTGCAGAAAAGAGGCTACTTATCAATTTGAAAAGGACAAGAGATGTAATAGTTGTTCCATCCCAAAAAGTGCATTTCAGATTTTTTAACAAGGGTTTTGTATGCTTCTGACTTTTTTTTTACTTGTTTGGGGTGCCATTTCCCTATTCCAATTTTGTGTCCTCTGTGGAGTACTTCCAGGCACAACTGTAGCCACCTACTGCCAACATTGTTGTTCCCTACCAGCATTTAGTTATTTGAAATATTTGGAAGAAGGAATGAAACTGATGCAAGTCCTGCCAGTTTCCCCACTAGCTCAAACCAGGAAGATTAATGGGAAGACTGATAAAGTATGTCCAAAAAAGGCTTGGCTGGTAGATCAATGAGATGGAGAATAGGCCTGGGATGATATGTGAGGGACTTCTCTTGATGTGCTGCCTCACTCCACATCTCTCTTTTCTTCTGCCATTCATTTGGGCAATTTGGTGGCTGGACATTAATCATCTGGAAGACTAGTAGACCTGTGTTCAAAACTAGCTTCATAGCAGTTACCACCCATCACTCAAGTAACTAAAGCTTCTGTCCTGTGTACCTGCTCTCACTTGATCCAGCCTACTCGTCAGCCGTGCAAGGTACACCCAGAAGAACTAGCTTTATTTATTGTGAAGTTACATTAACAGGCGAGATGGCCTGGGGCTCCAGGGGTGGTTCATCATCATCTTGGAGGTGGCTGGTTGATCACTAGCCATCCTCACCCCCCTTTTTTATATATGAAATATTTTTAGCCCACCTCTCTAGTCCGCTGGGTTTTTTATTTTATTTTAATATTTTTTATTTTTTAATGTTTTAATTAATGTTTTTAATGGTTGTTTTTTGTTAGCCACCGAGAGTCTCCAGATTTCAGCAGCACAGAAATCTAATAAATAAATAAGCTGAGGATTGAAGCTCAAATACTTTGTCCACATAATATGAAGAGAGGACTCATTGGAAAAGACCATGATGCTGGGAAAGATGGAAGGCAAAAGGAGAAGGGGATGGCAGAGGATGAGATGGTTGGATAGCAAAGCCAGTGCAATGGGCGTGGGTTGGGTGGACTCTGGGAGGCAGTGTAGGACAGGCAGGCCTGCAGTCCAGGAGGCCGCGAAGAGTTGGATACAACTGCGCAACTGAACAAATCTCACCTTTCTTTTATTAAATGAAATCTTGTTAAATTTATTAAACAGCATTCACCTGGATGTGCGCTTTAACCTTGTAGCCACTACCCAACTGTAAACAAAATAACTTCTGCCCAAAAATAACCTTTGTCATGAGATACCACTTACTTCATATTCTACCACGCGCTTGTTGGCCAGATCAGCCTTATTTCCTGCTAAGGCTATAACAATATTTGGGCTAGCTTGCCGTTGGAGTTCTTTCACCCATGTTTTTGCTCGTGCAAATGTTTCCTTTCAGAAAAGAAAGACACAAGATTATCACAAGTACAGACAAAAGAAAAATATACTTCCTAACTACTACATATGCAATATTTCAGTAGCTATGCAAGCTGGATGAATGAATTTCATGGAATAAAAGGAAACCTTCTGGATTCAAATGAAGCTCTAACTACGTTACCATTTCATTTTCCACAGTGGCCAAATACCTCTGAGAAGCCATGGGAAGAAGACAACATGGAAGTAATAATATTCTATTATTAATCTCAGTACAGTTAGTCCTCAACTTATGACCATAATGGAGCCTGCCCATTAGTCACAAATCATGATGGTGATAACATGGGTCATCATATGACCGACCAAAATTTACTTTTTGCAGTGTCATTAAGTGAACCCATTGTTCGTTATGGAATGTTTTTGCTGAAAACGAACTAAATACCGGTTTTTGGCAAAAAAAGTTAAAAGTTGTAGTGATATGACTGCAGGATACTGAAAATGGCCGTAAATGTAAGCCAGTTACTGAATGTCTGAAATGTGGTCATGTGACCACCATCCCCTACAGCAATCAGAACTTTGGAACCACGTTGCAAAGCAGCTTTTGCGGGTGGGGGTCTATTATAACTTTGAACAGTCACGAAGCAACCAGTTGTAAGTCAACAACTACTCAGATACTTGTTAGTAGCTCAGATTAAATGGCAAAATGGTTCTTTTTTCCTTTTTATTGTATTATGGTAAATCTTGATACACAGATAGTCTTTGACTTCCAACCATTTGTTTAACAATGGTTCAAAGTTATGACTTTAGAAAAAGTGATTTACAACCTGTTCTTACACTTACGACCATTGCACCATTTCTATGGTCACATAATCGCAATTCAGGTACTTAGTAACCGGCTCACATCTCTGATCACTTGCAGAATACTGTGGTCCCATGGTCACAAATCACAACCTTTCCAGCCAGTTACCAACAAGCAACATCAACTGATGAAACTGGTCACTTAACAAGTCGTAAAATCAGGTATGGTCACATGGCTCGCTTTATGACTGCACTGATTTACAAAAGAAATTCCAGTCCCAATTATGGTCATAAGTCAAGGACTACCTGCATTTTGTTATTTTGTTTGTTAGTTTAATGAAATTCTTGATATTCTGTTGTGTAGATTCTATACTCTATAGTGTTAGAAATGAAGAAAAAAGAGAAGTATGTATTTTATCAACATTAATTACAATTTAGGATATCAATGTTACAAGTGTTTTTTCAAAAGTTTTGTTTTTTCAAAACTTTTTGAATGTTTTCTTTTCCATGTAACACTGAAAAAGAAAAGATGAAAAAACAACATGCTGAGATATATATCAAGGTATTTGTCATGTAATAAAGATTCTAGTGTTAAACTACATTACTTGGTATTAAAATTGTTGTTAATATTGTATTATTATATAGCATATACATATGTGTATGTCTGTGTCTGTGTAGCAAATGTGTATGTGTGTCAGGCCCAAGGACAACACAGGGATATCCAATTGTATCCAATCTCTTAGTCATTACACATAATGGACTGAATCTTGTCAGACTAAAGCTATAACCTTCTAACCTACTAAATACATTCTGAGAGATTCTAGGATGTGGCTCCCCTGAACTTCTTCCCCCATCCAGCTCTGGACTGTGCAGTCTCTTAATCAAGACCTCTCTCTGATGGAATTTACTGCTGCTCCCTGGGAAAACTCTATGTTGCCAAAAACTTTTTGCTGCTTCTCCAGGTGCACATCCTATCACAATACATGTGAATAAAAGAAAAAAAAGATGGACAAATAAGTTGAACAAGTAAATTAAAAAAGGCAAAGAAAAAAAAAGCTATTAAATTTGACTTTCCGGTTTTTTACATAAATATGCAGTGTCTTTAAAGATTTAAGCCACTTTAGAAGCCAAGAATAAGTAATTATGCTTGCAGTGATAAGTGATATGTTTTATATAGGGGCTTAACTAAGCTTAAATTTAGTTAAACTTATATTATGTACATATACTGTTAGTTTTGCCATTGCTGCATATTTAAGTTCTCAGTCATATAGTGCTGGAATTGTATCTTTCTGTGAATACTGAGCACAATTAATTCTTGCTGCTGTAAACATACATATCATTACAATATGTTTCTTGTTTTTTTCCTGAGATAATAGCTTGTAGGAAAAGTGGTTTCATTTGAAAATTTAAATTCCAAAATTTTTTGCACTGTACTAAGTATGTCTTTCCAGTATTACTGAGTTTTTTACATGTCCACATGTGATAAAACATTATTTCCATTTTATGGTGCTTCCAAAATTTATTACTGTATGATTTATCTATCTTGGATACTTTTGATGAGTATCCAAGATAGATACCATCTATATAACATTTTGAACTAATTTGCCTTTGGGTTACAACTTGGTATAAATCTTATAGATTTAGTCCATAATTCTTCCCACTGTTATAATTGTTTCTTTAAAATTTTGTGTCCATTTTATCTTACAGGTTTTTTTTCTGTCTCCATCATATCTAAGTAAAAATGTACATATATATCCTAATAGTTGGTGCTAGTTTTGTAGTAGCATTTCAAACTGTTTTTTTCCTCTTAATACAATTCCTTCCTTTTTGAGATACAATTTTATCTCATTTGTAGATATATTAACCATTAACATGAAGTGAGAACTACCTGTACTAATTGCACTGAGAAGATTGTAAATATATTCTTCAAATTAGGAGCCAATAATTTTTCAGTGACAAAGGGCTGCCCTTTTCTTGGTAACTAGAGGCACAGCTGACAGGACAATAATAATGAGCTCTGGAAACTGGGGAAGCCATGGCTATTTAAATGTATTAACCTTTCTAATGATCCATAGCTATTTCTACACAAAATTGTACCTTTTTTTTTGCAGTAACTGCCTTCTAAATTTCAGCAGTTAAGTTACAGGGAGCTAAGTTATAGGTTAAGAGGCCATGGAGTACCCATTTCCCTCCTGATAGAAACAGACAGCAATGGTTTTCAAAGAAATCAGAAATTGTAGTGAAGAATGTTGTGTCCATATTAAATTTGTGTTGCACAAGTCTCTGATCAGGAAGGGGTAGTGATTCTGAACAACTGTTGCCTACTTTAAATGGGAAACTCAAAAATCCAGAAAGAACCTCCAATATTCTGTGCAATTCTGAATCTGATAGCTATTTTTCTCAACCATCCAGCTCAGAACAACAACTATAATAAAACAGGAACCTTTATCATAATTGCAATCCTAATTAGAAAGTCTACAGGGAGAAGCTTTAACTGTTCTGGGTCCTGGCACCCACAATCCCTCAATGGAAATAGATATGTATATCAAGAGACTGGAAGGAGGCTAAATTATCTGCCCCATACCAAAATGATATGTACTTGCAGAGGATAGGAAAGGAATTTAAAGAAGCTAAAACGCTACCTGTTAATAGACCCTCCACATTAACAACACTCCCTTCTCTCTCTTCCTTCACAAACAGTAAAAAACTTACTTGGTTGGTTATATCATATACCACAATGGCAGCCTGAGCCCCTCGGTAATACATAGGAGCCAAACTGTGATATCTTTCCTGACCAGCTGTATCCCAGATTTCAAATTTTACTGTTGTATCATCAAGACAGACAGACTGTGTGAGGAAAGCAGCTGTAAGACAAGATTAACACAAAGTTATTGAGATGAGAACAGAACAAATATTATCCTTTAAATTTAAATATAAGATTATTAAACTGTTTGATTCATCAAATTTTAGAGGTCATTTTTGAATGACTATTTAATTATGCAAAGGGTGATTGGTACAGAGCTGCTCACAAAAGTAAAAGGTGCATTAAAATGTTTGTTCTGCAAACAACGTATGCTAGAGCCAGCTAAACAGGTAGAGATCATATGATGCAGCCTTCCCAGGATTAAATTATTTCAAAGTAAGATAAAAAAACACATGCTTGAAAGCTTTTGGAATAATTATATGCAGAAAAACAAACTTTCTTCCCACATCTCTAACTGGTACAGAATTTAATATTTTTCCATTCTAACTACAAAGAAATCTTAATGTTATATAATATTTTTAAAGCAAACATTATTTTAAGTTTTATTTTGCAAAAATTTAATATGTTCATACATAAACATGCTTTAATTAATATAATGTATAAATAAATATGAAGATGTCCCTTTAAGGTTTTCTATGGCACTCTTATTAAAGCAATTATGGAAAAGATCTATGAGTTATTTTGACAAGTACATTATTTTAAAATATCATTTTGAAAACCAGTAAATAGTTTATTACTCCATATAAAACCTTTTGTAGACAAAATAAAACTTTGAGCTAGATAACACACATTTTAAAATCAGTATTGATAAATTGGATTTTGATTTATATTAAGTGGATAAAACAACAGCTTGTTTTTATTTGTTTGCTTATTACATTACATATAATTACTATCCCAAAGGATTTTTGAAGGGGCAAAGTGAGATATAGAGTACTTTGGGACGACAGCAATAGGAAGCACATAAATGAATGTTGATTAAGGAAGATTATGAATTAATATAGCTATGGTGGGATCTAGGGAGTATATAAAGTTTACATTATAGATTTTCCTTCTTTGAAGAGGAAATACTGTATGCAAAAGTTTGCTTACCTCCAATGGTGCTCTCCTGATATTCATGGAACTGTCCCTTGACAAAACGCAGCACCAGGCTGGATTTGCCTACTGCTGATTCACCCAACAGTACTAGCTTAAATTGGCAGATCTTGCTGGCTTGTGATTGCCCATTCGGCCTGGCAGCTCCTCTGCTGGTCATGGCCTAGACTCCAAGAGCAACTTGTGCTCCAGACAATGCAAAGAACTACCACCACTAACCAGAGCTTGTGACACAGGATCTATTCCCCCGCCTGCTTCAAACAGGATGACAATTTCTTCCAATACCAAGTAGTTTATTTCTGAAATAAGAGATAGTTTAGTTAATGTTTTAATAAGCAAAAGATGCCAAGAAGGTTTGGATTTGGCTACAATGCAAATATATTAAGGAATGACTGACAGAACTAAGCAACAAAATTATTTCAATGTAACCTAAGTAATATGGAGATAAAAAGGCTACTTCCTCTGTGAAATGAAAATGCAGCAGCCCTGCCATTAGAGGACTTGCAAGTACAGATATAGTATTGTCTCCTCATTTTGTATTTAACAGTGTTTAATCCATAAGAAGCCAAGACTATTCAATCTAATTAAAAATAAACTTAGCAAAAAAGCAGATTAGATGCTTGCTCTCTCCTATATTTTACCTAAGCATCGCATATAGGAATTGAAATACTAAAGCCCCAGTGCCCAGTCTTTAAGAAACAAATGATTTTTGAAATGGACCACTGAGGAAACCAAATCTTTACAAAAATCAGCCTTCCAGAATTAAGAACTAGAAAGAAAAGCACCACTATGTGTGATGAATCTCTGTGATCAATGAGTCAGCAACTCATGCAGTTATCTTTCCTGCTTGCATTCCTTAAGATGTAGCAAACAACTTTTGGCATGGAATACCTGTCGTATCATATGATGATCAGAGTCACATCAAAAGGAGAACATCATCGAACTCACCAAATATTAAATTAGGACAGTGCTTAACATCTCAATGTCATTAGGAAATCTGGCTGAGCCACCACTAGGATTCATAGGCAACTACCTGTGCAATAATGCAGAATGATCAACCAAACATTTTTCATCATTTTTTTTCAGGCAAATTTTTCTTCATACCCAATCTGATTTAAAGATTAATGTCAATATTGAAATAAAATGAATTTAATAATATATACAGAAGCTATGCTTTTCAAATTTTTAAGTACCTTATTATTACGGTATTTTTGAGATTTTTATTTTAAATTCTATGATTGTTCTGGATTCACAAACTAGGAAAAGAAACCAAATCATAATGCTTAGGAAAAACTAGGAATGCATTACTGATCCCCAGTATCTGAACTAGCATCTTAATATGTCTACACAGAAGAGAACTCTATGATATGGTTTACAGAACTTCACAACTTTTTGTTTTTAGGGTCCCACTTGAGAAGACTAAAAATCATGAAGGTCAAGCAACTCCTAAAATGGCAATAATAGGAAAAGTGCACAAAGACTATCATTGAAAGAAACAATTTCATGACAGAAACATTTAGCAAGAAGAAAAATCCATTACTGGTGAGATTAACTTTTTGATCTCTTGCTACCTTTTTCAATATAGCTTCAAGCTATTTGTCTGTAATTCTTTTTCTCTTGTCAGAATGGAGGCAAGTTAGCAGGAACAAAGTATGTCTGTGGCTCTGCAAGCTAATGTTGAGCAGTCTCATATTTTAAGAAATGCTGATACAATACTCTATACAAACTCACCCACTATAAATATACGATACTACTCAAACCAAATAATTAAAACCTGTTCAACAATGGCTTAAAGTTTAGCTTATCACTTTGTGTGAACTCAAGAACCCATACATCAAAATTATACCACAATATTTTGGTCTTTTTATGCTTATGTGCCATCAGATTGTTAATTCTTAGCAACTACATAGGTATGGTAGGTTCACATACTGTATTAGACCATAAACAATGGTTTATAAATCACAATGGTTGAATTCACATTAGATTTACACCATGTTTTAGTACTGTGCTGAGTACATTATACATGGTATTAAATTTTTCTGTGGGTTATTCATTTTGGGGTTTGTGTGATATGTAAACGGGAACAAAGAAGTCACAGCTTGTTTATGACAGTGATCTCATGCCTGAAGCCATGGTTTAATGTTCAATTATTGTTTGTATTTGAGAAATAGAAATGAGCTGCCTTGCATTTGAGAAACAGAAATAGGCTTCTTGGCTTATGGTCAGTTCTCTACCAAACCAACCCACAAAAATGCAAGATAAGAAAAAACTGAAGAAAGGAAAATAAACTAGGAATTGGCTGAACAAGTTTATATTTTACTTATCTATAGGGCTGACTTAAATCATTGTTCAGCACAATTTGGGAATTCAGTCATAGGTAACTTTCACATCTCAGCTAGATGCTTTGGAGACAGGTGTGCAATCAAGAAATGGAATTATACCTACAGTTATGAATTCAAATACTCTAATTATTAATAAGATTCTATTTACAATATAATTGCAGTTTGGCATAAATCTTCTGAAAATGCAGTATATGTTTTGAAATCTGGATAAGTTTTGTTTGGATGAGTATTCTCCAATATTTCAAGAATTTATTCTAAATTTTCTTTGGGAGCAGTAAGACAACATAAGGGGAAACTATAGGCCAAAATACAATTACCATCACAGAACTGGAAATTATACCAAGATATTTCCTGACTTTAATGTTTTAGGAAATTACCCACAAAACAAAGCAATAACAGGCCAAAAGATTGATTTAAAAAAGGATATTTCACTGGATATATAAAAAGAAACTGAAGTTTTAAAAATTAAATGGAAATACAAATGATAAGCCGAGAGAATGACCTGGAAAATATTTTCTTAATGAATTTAAAAAAGAGGCTTTATAAGCCTGGGAAAAATCTGTACGATAAAGAATTGAAGAGAACTCAAATCCCATGACACTACAGTGGAACCTCACAAAACAAGCACCTCACAAGGTGAGATTTTTCACAAGATAAGCTAAAAGATTTACTAAAATTTATTCCACAAGACGAGTGGCAACTCACAAGACAAGCAATAACTTACACATCATCAGTCAACGCGCTCTGTATTTCCCATTCAGGCAGCAACCACGTGCGCGTTCTCCCTACACTGCCACATGCAGTTTACTCCATTACTGGCCGTATGCTGTACTGAGACATTGCAGAGGGAAAAGGCCCTTTGGCCTCAAGCGGCGGGGGGGCGCCAGAGAGCAGCCAGCCTTGCAGTAGCCAAGGCCAGAATCTGCCTCAAAGCAGATCCGTCAGTGCTGGTTAGTTTGCTCTATTTCTGCTTTATATCATGTGTTAATCATTGTTACTTGTTTCGGATGTTAGGGACAATCATTTCTACACAAAATTCCGTTGAAAATTATTTTTTTGTGAATATTTTTGGGGGCGTAGAACGGATTGTACAACTTTCCATTGTTTCCTATGGGAAACCTCGTTTCGCTTTAAGAGCATTTGTGGTCTGACTCATACAATGCATTAAACCAGAATAGGGGTATTGCATAAACTCACTATTATAATGTATTCAAATTATAATTTAGCGCAATGTATACAGCCTGTTACCATGAGATAAATCTAAAACTGGAGATCAAACTCAATATAATATTCAGTCATTGACAAATAACTAATGAAATTACAACTGACAAAAAAACCTAATTTTTGGTAGTTTTCTTTGGCGGCTACAAAGAAAATAACTTTCTTTAGAAGCCCTTTTGAGCAAATACCAACTATAGACAGAAATGTTATAGTTTTAGTCACACTTTGCTGTAAAAAGTTCAGAGGCACACACCTAGGGAAAGATTTTGTATGGAAAGATGAGAAAATTATCATCCAAATTGGGCATGAACAAAAAACAGTACCACAGAATAGAAATATTAGTGCAGGTAGCTTAAATATTACATATCCTTATAAAAAGCTAAAGCTGTTAATGACATCATAACTAAATGACCATCACAGAAGATGGCAGGAAGCAGATTGGAAGAGTGTATTACCTTCACATTCTTTTTGTGCACTTCCCATAGGCTTCTAATTGGCCACATTGCTGGACTAGATTGACCTTTGATATGATCATTATTATCAGTGGTATTCTTAGCTTACTCTTCCCCAACTCGGTGCATTCAATATAAATGTTTTACAAAGGTGGGATACAAACAAACAAACATATAAAACATATTAAATCAATTCAACTCTTGGCCATGGCAACCAAAAATTAAGGGAGCTGTCATTCAACATATTAGGAGAATAGATTGAAGGAGGCTGAACTATATGCTTCTCAGATGCAAACAGGGTAGAATTTATTGGGCACTGAGGAAAAAAAAAACAAATCAGCTGTGTATGGGCACACATAGCAAGATATCCAGGGTACAGTTTATAAAGCATCCACACAAACATGGAAAAACATTGCAGTTACTTAATATTTGGAGAGAGCTAGTTTGTATGCACTCTTCTATGTTGTGAAAAAGAACTTGTGAAGGAGTTCCATAGTCTTAGGGTCAGTAAACCATCAGATATCACCTAGAACTTTAAATACAGCTAAATATTTTCTTACATTTAAACATAAAACAGCTGAAAAATGAAGGGTTTGGCACTCTGCCCATATTTCTCAGATAAACCTTATTCATCTGATATTATTCAAACAAACTTGCTGACACGTTATGCTCTCATCATTTAAATTTCCAAGTTTCCTAGAGTAGTCACAATATAAACCTACTGCATAGAAAGACTCATCTAAATGTTGGATTTTTTTTAACCCAAAGAATAACACACATAGGAGTTAACCCATTTGCTACCATTTGACAGTGTTACAGGTTAGATATTAAAGCTAAGGTAGAGAAATAGACCCTGTAGCAAAACATTTACGGAAAGCCAATGGCATATATTTATGCATACGATACCACTCTAATGGCAGAAAGTGAAGAGGAGTTAAAGAGCCTCTTGATGAGTGTGAAAGAGGAGAGTGCAAAAGCTGGCTTGAAACTCAACATTAAAAAAACTAAAATCATGGCAACCGGTCCCATCACTTCCTGGCAAATAGAAGGGGAAGAAATGGAAGCAGTGGCAGATTTCACCTTCTT
>JANHZU010009306.1:254563-265729 GCA_032468055.1 Acrochordus granulatus | reverse complement strand
GAAGTATAACTGTCAGGACTTCAAGGTCTGGTTGCAAATACCTTCTGAGGTATCTGTCATAACTTTGAATGATTTCTTAGCAACAAATAGTGAGTCAAGGACTACCTGTAATTAAATCTTTTATATTTCAGAATAAAGTTTTAAACTCAAGACTTTATGTATATACAGAGAAAATGCAAAACCTGGACTAGTGGTTCTCAAGATATGATCTCAGGACCCCTGGGAGTCCCCTAATCTCTTCCAGGGGGTTGCAAAATCAAAATAGCTCCACAGCTCAAATAAGATAACTTCAAAGTTCTTTCGGTCCTCAGTCATTTCCAAGACTGAAAGGATCCTGAAACTGAAAAGTTTCAGAAGTGCTGGTCTAGAACATTTACATTTCATCTAAGTCCTTAACTTTGATGAAACTTATATCTTTGCTTTGAAGAAAATGAAGCCACATTAAAATTGCTAGTATTTATTATAAACTGATTTCATAATAGTACTGTATTTAGAAATATTTGTCTTGTAAAGAGCGAACAAAACAATTTTCTTTAAAAAATTATATTACAAAAATGTCAAGGTGCTTAGCCTAACAAATCAGAACTCTTCTTTAAAACTAATAGCCTTATAAATATATATTTATAAATTTCCAGTCTAACAATGAAGGGAAAAGATAGCATGGTTCCAAATACTGCTTGTAAGTAGTAGCATGAAGATATTGATATTGCTCCATTATTACTCTAAGACGCTTCATGTAAGAATGTCCATTTTAACTTAAGAGGTCCTGAAATAACCCACTTTCTTAGTGAAGTCTCCATGTCTGAAACAATGGATCTATGAGTGAAGATTGTAAGAATTATGACTTAGAATGAATTCTGCATGTGTTCTACCATTAAATCAATCTAAGTGGTCCTTAAAAATTATCCATGATACATGACTTTACTTCACCTCCATGTGGCATTGACCAGAAACTGATTTTTAGTTCAGCTATTATTCAGACTTTTTTTAAAAAAGCAGATCTTAGATGACATTCAACTGATACAATATGAATAATCTAATTGCCTCCAAAATAGGATGACAGATGTGTAGAAACATTGATATTTCTAGCTCTCCAGACCAGGCCAGAAAAATTTATTAATATGAATTATCTAGCTGAATGTTTTGTTTTGCTCAAGATATATGGCTGGAGATTATAGGAGACATGAAAACTAGAAATGTATTTCAAAGTTCACATACAATTTAAGCAGTCTACATTTGCATTAAATATTACTTAAAGTCAAGGTATAAGGCCAGCCCATCAGAACTATGGCATTTGAAAATTTCCCAACCAATGTAAGAAGACAGTCTTGGATTGGCAAACCATAATTGCTGAGCATAAGGCATTAATTGGCTGCAAATACAGAAAGACCATCAGCTTACTGATATAGAATAAGAAAAGGAGTATATAATACAACACAATATCCTCTCAATAAAGATTTGCCCATTTTTTTCAACCAAATGAGCACTTTTTCTGGAGTTTTTTTCTTTTTTTCTTTAAAAGTACTCTGCATATCAGATATCAAAGAGCTTAGTGATGCTGCCAGAATTCATTAGAATAGTGAGTGAGCCATACCATACCACCAGAGGACACTCTTTAGCAGTTCCATCGCTTCAGGATTATTCTGGTGATCAGTAGGCTATACTGACCAGCACCACAGATGAAAATGGTGCACCATGACAGATGTCCCTTAAACTCTCTAATGAAGATTCCTTCTATATCTGAAGGAAAAAGAAGCATCTACACTTTACTTGTGCCAAGATGTTAACAAATGGAGAGTACAGGTTACTTTGAAGAAATTACCAAGAAGGAAGTCATGGGGGATAATACGTGTGAAGAATGAAAAGCATATTTCCCAAGCAAGTTGAATCCTTGTAGCCAGTAGCTTTGGAGGCTCTTCACAAGGCAGCTTGGAACCAGTGAATCCTCAAGCTCAGCTTAGTGCTTTAAAGTGAGTTCAGGAATAAAGTTGTACCCCAGCTGGACCACCAGTGTTCTCTTCAGAGTTAAATTGAAAAGTTAAGTGCAAGCAATTAGGGCTGCTGAGGAAAGGCATGTTGCAGAGCCTGCACTGCAGCAATTCCGTTGGCTCCAATTTCATTTCACAAGCGGAGGTGTGGCAAAGCTTTTGTGACATCTTGAAAGAAGGAGTGATTGAGAGCTGACTTGGCCGAGATCCTCTTGTTGGGATCATAATGCAGCATTAGCTAAAAGGAAAAGAATAGTTTCAAATCAAATCAAGGTTCATTGCAGTCTTACACCAATAAAATACTTTAAATGTTGGTAGTTGAAGTGATTTACACTTCCCAACTCTCATTTCAATACCTTGCTCAAGTCATTGCTTGTGTTACATTCATATGACAAGTAACAAAATCTAGCAACTAAAATATGACTTGAAAGTTAGTTTGTCCCCTCAAAGGAATATGAACAGAAAGTTACAACAATCAGGAAACTCAAAGACCAAAGCATTTTTTCCCCAAATCAATGCTGGGTGGATAGCATATGCATAGAACTTACAAGTTCTATATTGACGTGATTCAGTTCTGGCACCAAATGGAAAGAAAGAAGTTAACTTTAAAAACAGGATACCACAGAATAACATGGAGGCAGTGCAAACTCTGAATAGGAATTTGATAGAAATATTAACATTATAAATAGCACAAATCAATAAAGGCACTTTTGCCAGTTCTGTCGAAGTACTCCTTTTTTAGGTTCCTATGGTAACCACATGCTACAGATCAGAATATTTCTCTCTACATCAAACTCACTGCTAGAAGTTTTCTGCCTTCTTCATCCAGTAGTGGTACTACTTTGCTAAAGTCCTGCCGGGCCCACTTGGGAAAACTGGACTTATAGTCAGGCATAGAGGTGACTCCTGGCCACACGGTTTCATCCGGGGTGCCCAGTGTGCGGAAGATGCGAAACAGCTGGTCAATTTCTGAATCCCCAGGGAAGAGAGCTCTACGGGTTAACTATTTGGCAGAAGAACAAAAAATTACAACCACAGTATAGTATGCTTCCTTAGCCTAATTACTCTGATGTAAGATGTTAACACTGCCCTCCGTGCTTTTATTCCATTTAATTGGCTACCTGATATACAATTATCAAAGAGCCCTCAACACATGCTTAATATATGACCCAGTTCTTCATTCTCAGAGCACAAATAGCCCCTAGGAGAAAGGAAGCAGCTTCCTCCAAAGACCAATTCACTCCCTGGAGGTCAACTGATCCAGTCAGCAGGCTTTAATTGATCTGACCTGTCCCATGTTTCACATGCAGAAATGAAAGAGAGCATGTTTTACAGCATTCAAGTTGGCTTTAAGAGGGGTAGTTTTTTTCAGCTGCTTGAGGTCTGCGACGGCATAGTTACCCACATCTGTACAATAACCATAAGACCTTAACATCACAAGCTACATTTCTTGCTCATGCCAATCAAGTGCCTTTCACTGCTAGGCTCAAGTCAAGTTCCCTAATCCATCCCATCTTCATCTCCAAAATGCATACCATCTCTGCAAAGATGCACCCAAGGCTCCATATATCCACTGCTGTTGAATAGTACTTGCAGCCAAGGAGAATTTCTGGAGCTCGATACCAAAGAGTCACCACCTAGTATGAAGCACAAAACCCAAAATGGATGTACAATTAAAATAGCAAGCTATTTAGGAATGGACACTTTCAACCTGTTCTCCGAATCACAAATCCTATAATTTCATTTTTTTGTAACATGTCATAGAGTACCACCACATTTAAAAGCTACTTAAAAATATTGTATGTCGTACTGGAGTCGCTTTTCAGTTCACTACATGATCCACCTACAGAAGAGGCCAGATTCAACTCTGGCTTCTCCAAGGAGGACTGGGGAAGACTGAAAACTAGAGACACCATAAGTTTAAGGCAACTCCTAAAGTTTCTTGCAGAAGCCAATAACCAAAAATAAATCGGATCCCTAAGCTGTTGTATCCTATTTATATATCACAGAGCTTAATAAACAGGAAAATGTTTATTATTAATCACATGACTTCTCTGTATGTGTTTTCAAGAATATACTCAGCATCAGTTTCCTGATAACCTCTGAGATGGCCAAACCCAGGAATGATTTCTGAAATACTTTTTCCTTTCACCTTAACCTAGGAATTTAGTTCATTTAATCATAGCTGACACCAAATTTCCTTTCAGTCTGGTTCAGTAAGTCCAAACTTCTAATGTGTGGAGCCCGGTTTTAAAACAGGTTGAGTATTTTTAAATGGTCATGAGCAATCTAAAAGCTAAGTATCTTTAAAATGAACAGTTTTCATCACATATCTGAAAAGAAGTCCAGATAGCCAGGTAGGTACTTCATACTCACTGATCCAAATAACCTTTAGCTCTCCAATTGCATCAATTATGTGGATAGGATTCCTGCAGTACCTTTGTGCCCCTTCGGAATCTTTTTGTGGATCCTGAATTTCCCATTGTAGTTGCTGTCAGAAGTCAGCAACAAAATGTATGATGAAAAAGCTTAATATAAATGCTTGTTTTAATGTGAACATTTCATGTTTTTGCTTTGCCTACTTTGACTGCAGCTAGAAAGCAGTTCTTTTATTCTGACGTCTAGCAGGTGAAAATGCAGGATCACAGTGCTGATCAGAATGAAAGAATATTGGTAAAATATTCCAATCTTAGCTATTTAGGCTTTACTTTTCAGTTAAAATAGCATGGAAATAAACCATAGCCAACAAAGATAACTTAAGATGCATAATCCAAACTGTACTTCCAGAAAGTAGTATGGCAGTCGCATTTCAGCATAAATTTAGAATAGTCAGTTTCAACTGGAATATAGTTTATGTGCTATCAACCTGGGGGGAAATTTGAAGGAAATAAATTTGGCTCACAAGCAAGAAAAATGTACTAAAGAAATTATATTATTTTCCTAACACTATTTGTGTTTGTATCTACACATATATATGTACAGAGTGAAAACCAAGGGGAAAAAAAAGATCAATAAAACGTATCAGTCCAGATTTCTTGCTTAAGCACAGGGTCATGAAGTTCATTACTGTCATATTCTGGACACATTTTGAGAACACTGAGCTCTCTTGAGAAAGAATCCACAGCAACCAGTTTGTACTTACAATGAGTTGCAGTTGTGATTTTTGATTGCCCCACAATCAAATTATTGCCATTTACAACCTCTGTTGTCAGCTTCCCCAAAAGGTCAATGGGGAAACCAACAGGGAATGTTGCTGAGGTAAGTCTCCCCTACCTGTAGATTTCCATCTGCCTTCTCTGAGCTTTACAACCACATTGCTAGTGATAGAAATTCTAGCCCCAATTGCTGTTATAAGTCAAAGACAACCTGTGTAGCATAGAGAATGACAAAGTGGGGAAGAATAAATTGCTTACCTCATGTGTGTAGGTTCTCACTGGCACTCCAAATGCACGAGCAAGCCCAAAGTCAGCAAGTTTTATTGCTCCCTCTGCATTGATCAGGAGGTTCTGTGGTTTAAGATCTCGGTGGAGGACGCGATGGGAGTGGCAGAAGGCAAGGCCCTGCAGCAACTGGAACAGATAGCTCTAGGAAAAAACAAACATCATTGGAATAAAATTTTGGTTGTGCTGGGGGCCTATTGGCCAAAATGAGCCAAGATTAACCAGTACTGTCCTTACCAATAACAGAGAACTCTGCATGTAATATCACGGCTATGAATGAAAGCTAGTCTGCACTCTATCTTACTAAACAGTATTTGAAAACCTTCATTAACCAAAGCCATGAAAGATTGTGAAGTCAGTATCAGTGCCCATGTGATATATACAGACAATTACAACTTGGAACATAAGAGTAAACAATAGAATATAAATTGACAAAGGGAATAAAAGAAATATAAATACGTTGTGGAATTGTGGATTCAGTCTGAAAGAGCAGTCCTAAAAAGAACGTGTTTAGTGAAACAAATCTTGGATACCTGCTTTACAAGAGGGACTGAGAACAATAGAAAAGCAAAGATTTTTATGTAAGTTGAAGGCTTATCAAAGTCTTTCTATATTCCAAATTTCTTTCCAAGTAAAAAGCCAGAAATTCTAGAGATCCGATTGGCTGGCCAGCTTGGAGAAGCTAGGCAGATCCTTATCAGCATACCAGGACTGAGTTATATTGTTAGGCAAAACAGGCCTTTCAGGAGGGCAGCAGAGCTGAGGAGATCCATTGTTAAACATATGAAAGTTCATCAGCTGATGATGGATGGGAGGTTGGGTGTTCTCTTGCAATTCCCTTATGAAGATTGTCCTTGAGCTGGTGAGGGGGCTTATTTTCTTTGGTTTGATGAGATTGTAGAAAGCTTTGCTTGGGGCAGGGAAGGTCAATTTGGATTTGATGGACTTAAGTGTTGACCCTGATCATATTCAAAAGACCTGGGAGATATATCTAATTCAACATTCTGTGCGCCATTTCATGAGGAACCATATGTCTCAGACTCTTCAAGTCTGTAAGATCATAAGCCAGGAAGATTAATGCTGAATTATACTGCCTCAAACCCCCATTTGGTCAGCCAAAGTAGAGGATACTGTTCCTTTTTTTACCATTGAAAAAAAAGTCAAGAAGAAACACCTTGAACATTTAGCAAAGCTATTTAATTTGGATCTATATAGAGCAAGAATGTCCAATCTTGGCAGTTTTAAGATATGTGGACTTCAGTCCCCAAATTCCTCAGCCAGCAGGAGCTGAAGTCCACACATAACGTTGCCATCAGTTGGACACCCCTCATATAGAGGTTTTAATCAACTTGGTATTTAAGAGCAAAGCCAGTGTTACCACACATATCGTTCATGAAGAAGCTCTATATGATCTTCTATCAAGTGCATATTCTACTGAATCTATAAAACTCTCTTCCAAGGCCTTGGCTTGCATTGTTCCTGCAGGTCTTTTGTCATGTAAAAACAAATGCATCTAGTGTACCTATAAACTCAGAACTATGTTTTTTTCTTTGTCTACATGAACTGTATAGCTTACCTTGATAAGCGGTAACTCTACACCACTGATGGAAGTAGAAGAATCCATGAATTTCTTTAGATCTTGATGTAAGAACTCAAAGACCAAATAGAGTTTGTTCTCAGTATGGATTACATCCAACAATCTAGGGAGTCAAGGAAGAGATAGGAAACATAAAACAAGCAATAACATTTGGATATTAATAAGAAAACTGTAAATAGAGTTATCACAAGTTTAACGCCATTAGCCCAGAAGATCACAACTTATATTCAAGTTTCTAAATTTAGCAGAAACAGAATTAATATGGAACAAGGAGTTGTATGAACTTTCAGTTTACTGTGAAATCTTCTTTGAAGCAATTTTTCCTGGATCAGATACTGGCCCATAAAAATCCCAATTTAGCTGGAAAACTGCAGGAGTGGCATCACAATTATATCTCCTCGTTAAATGACCTGGAGGCCTACCAAAAATGGCATTTTTAGTTACTCTCTCCAGATTATCTCCTCCTGTCTTCCACATACTTACTTGACTATGTTGGGATGGTTCAATTCTTTTAAAAGCGAAATCTCCCGGATGGCTGTGCTGGGAACACCTTCTGTCTCTCTGAAAGCAAAGCACCAAATTGAGAAGAGAAGAAATGAAACTAGAATTAATTTAGCCAACTAAATTATTTGAGATGCCAAGATTAAAATAAATGAACACTAGAAGGTTGTACATAAAAAGATTTGTAGATAATGGATGATTATTCACTGCAGGTGGAATAATAAATAGATTAATAACGAAGAATAAATAAGATATGCTGGGTTTTCTATATTAACAATCTTTGGTATATTACAGGCAACTACCTCCCATTTTCTTGCAGATTATGTATCCTCCAATGTCTAGGTTCACATATCAAACTGGCCTTCTAATCTAACTCTCTTAGCTTTAAAGGAACAAGGCCTGGGAAAATCCAGAATTAAATATTCCCCAACTCATTTCCTCTTGTTCACAAGATTACCTTGAGGATAACATTCAGGGAAAGGAAGGAAATTAAGATGCATGTGTATACTACCTTTAATTTTTCATAGATTAAAAAAGGGAGATAATAAATGTAATAAATGAAGCCACTGCTCATGGTTTTATCATGCTGAAACAAATCTAAGAGAAAAAGTAAGACTTAGTACTATTAACCGAATTCAATATGTTAGCCGGGTATTCTACTGCACATAGAAGAGACATATTTTGCATACTTTCTATTACAAAGGTTATTTTTTTAAGTGTCGGTCACATAAGATTCTCTGTCTTTTAACTTGAAATATGGAAGAACATTTTTAGAAGGTTCTGTAACAGCTTTCTCCAGACTGGTATGGAGATATCTTCTCGCTAGGGAGCAACTGTGGTTGGTAAAAGTTGTAGTCCAAGGCCTCTGCAAGCATCAAGTTAGGGAAGGCTAGTATGGCCACTGATTAGACACAATAGCAAAGCAAGATAGGAAATCATCTTCCTTTTCGCTCAATTAATAAAAACAGCAGAGAACCCACAAGCTAAATTGCTCAATTATGTAGGAAATCCCGGAACTTTCCAGCAGCTTCAACTTAGCTCCAATCTCAACTGGCCAGATAATAAAATAATACAGAGCAGGAACTTGCAAAGCAAGCTTGCTAGCCACATTCCCTTAATTGCCCCCCTCTCAAGGGCTTCTCCAGCCCGGGGGTACATGCAGCAACCCACAGCATTTCGCCAGGGACCCATATGGCGAAAGAGCTGGCGGGCTCTGTTCTGGGCCAGAGAATCGTTGCAGTCGTGGCTTATCAAAGGACGATCAAGAGAAGCCGTGAGGCGACGAGACACGGTGTCTCCTCTCGCCTTCGTAACTTTCTGAAAAAAATCGGACGTGGATCAAGAACAGAGGAAAGCACAACCGGCCTCCTCTCAGCCGAAGCCGGGGGTCTCCAACCTTGGCGACTTCGAGGTTTGCGGACTTCAACTCCCAGAATTCCTCAGCCTGTTGAAGTCCCCGCATCTTCAAGTCGCCGAGGCTGGACATCCTCGAGCTAAGCCATCCTCAATGGCGGAGGAGGAGCCGAGCGGGTCCTGCTCTTTTCCCCCACACCCTTTGCGCCTTGACCACCACTGCGAAGCGAGGCGAGGCGAGGCGAGGCTCGGGCAGAGAAACGATCGCTCTCCCCCCGCCTGTGTTTATGTGTGTATGCATGTGTGTGGGGGGGGAGAACTGGACGGAGCAAATGTCTTTCACTCACGTGTCCAGGCGGATTTTTTTAAGCGCGACCACCTCGCCGGTGACTTTGTTCTTGGCTTTATAGACCACGCCATAGGTGCCTTCCCCGATCTTCTCCACTTTCTGGAAGTTCTCCATCGGAGGAGACCCTGGCTGGGAGGGATCCCAGGTTTGCCGTGACGACCCTCGGCGGAGGGAGGGAGGGAGGGAGGAAGGCAGACAGCAGACGGGGGGGGTGTCCGCAACACTCAAACGGAGCACGGTCGCAGGGCCGTCCGGCGGTGGCTGCAGTTAGGAGAGCACGGACTCCTAGAAGGGCCACGAACTCCGGCGACGCCGATGGAAAGCGGCAAATTTCGGCCGGCGGTTGAACTTCTGCGGCCTCGCCTGCTTCGCTCGCTTTTCCCGCGCGCGACGCTAAACTTAAAACAATGCTAACGAATCCAGCTCCCCTCCTCCTCCTCCTTCGGCTTCCCGCGTTCTATTGGCTCCGCCCTTTCTTCTACGCTATTGGCTCCGGAGTTATAGCGAAGCTCGTTGTGTGGCGTGAGAGAAAGAGAATACGGGAAGTTTTTCTTAAAGGCCCAGTACGGTGGTTTTCGAGAAGGGGTTTGGATTGCGAAGCGCCTTAGTCCAGATTTTTGGGAAAATGCCGATCTGACGTACGTGATGTGTTGAGGACAGCAGGGATGAGCTTCGAATTAATTCGGATTCACGTAGATTTTAAAAATCAAAACCATCTGAGCGCGGTGGTTGTTACCTACGGTAGTTTGTAGTAATGAAACGGCTGCAGGAAAACGACCAAACTCGGAGAGCACCGAGGAGCCTACGGTGATTGTGTTTGCACAACATTCTCACTAGGCGAGGTTGGTATAGTTAATTGACCGGTATGAAGATCACCGCGTAATAAATTGGAGGAATGGCAACATCCAACCCCAATACGAAATAGACACTTTTAAAAAATTAAATGAAGCTTCACACACACAGTATATAATGATGCCAACATCAACGACCTCCATAGACTGTACATGAGGGATGTCCAACCTTGGCAAGTTTCCTCAGCAAAGGAATTCCGGGAATTGAAGTGCACACATCTTAAAGTTGCCAAAATTGGACACACCTGTTATACATCATCCAGACATTAGACTGAGAACACAGCTGTGAGAAGTACTAGAGCATGGCTTCAAGAAATTGCCCTGCACTAGTATAATGTAATTATTGCTGTTGTTTGTGGTGTATGTTTGAACAATGGAACCAGTTGATTTAATTTTTTTCCTTTTGAAAAAGTCCCTGAAAAATATTTTTAAAATTAGATTCCTTCCTCTATTCCCACATACAGTACTTGTTAAAATGTCTGTTTCTTCCTCTTCCATGTTATGGATGCTTTCTGGGTGTGAACAAAATTAATACAATGTTGTGGGAAGGGTTTCCTTTCTAAAATATAATTTGCAATAGCCTCCATGGCTGGAGTATGCAAAGACTTGGTGCAGCCTTCAACTCCTCAAAAGTTGCTGATAATTATATTTTAATTCAGTCATAAAGGATTGAACAGAATGTTCTGTCCACTTTCTCTTTTTAGATTTTTTCCGAATAGGATTTAACATAGAGGCATAATAGATGCATTCAAGCTTATTAGTGAGTTAATAAATCTACATTTGGTCATTTTTTGCCCAAAATGGACACATTTTATTTGACAGTTGACCACTGAACACTGCAGTTCTTCCAATACACCTTCTGATCTCAGAACTGCAGTCACCACGTTGGTCGATTTTAGAGCCCAGGAAGTTGAATTCCTTTACTGTTTCCATGGTCTCATTGTCAATCTGTATTCTGCCCTGTGTGTTTTCTGCAGGTGTCATTATCTTTGTTTTCTTGATATTAAGGTGCTGTCCAAATTTTTTGCTTTCATCTTTGATTCTTCAGATCTTCCTTGCTTTCTGCTAGCAATGTTGTATCATCTGC